>WBMV01008085.1:243172-307835 GCA_013396655.1 Campylorhamphus procurvoides
TGTGCAGTGACCCAGCCCTGAGCAGAGAGCAGAGAGGGTGTGGAGTCTCCTCCCTGGGGATATTGCAGAACCTTCTGGACACAACCCTGTGCCATGTGCTCTGGGCTGGCCCTGCTGGAGCAGGGAGGTGGGACCAGGTGAACCACTGTGGTCCCCCTGAACCTGACCCAGTCTGTGATGCTGTGAAATGGCCTTAAACTGAAACGGGAGATTCAGATTAGATATTAGGAAGAATTTCTTCACTGCCTTGTCAGGCACAGGGAAGGGGCAGAGCCTCCATCTCTGGAGGTGTTCAGGAGAGGGTTCTGGATCTTGTGCTGAGTGATGGTTTAGTGGTCACAGTGGTAGTGCGGGGTGGATGATTGGGTTGGGTGACTCCAAAGTCTCTTCCAACCTTGATGATTTTGTGATGCCGTGCTTTAGCTGAAAAGACCCCCAGGGCTCAGGAACATGGTGTGGGCCCTTTCTCTGCAGGGGGGTGAGCCCTGGGCCAGCCAGTGCAGGGGCTGAGCCCTCACGGAGCTCCTGGCTATGCCAGAGGCAGAACAGCTGCAAAGCTGTGTCACTTTGGCACTCTGACAGCCCATCCTTGTACCCCCCCACAAGCTGTGCTGGTTCAATGCCCTTTTCCCAAAGACATGTTCAGTCCAACACCTGGAGCCCAAGAGCCCGAAGTCTTGAGGGCTCCAACCTGCTCCCTGTCTCACAAAACTGGCAGCCCCTGGGTTTGTCAGGGACTCCCACATGGCACATGGAGCTCATCATCCCACCCCATCCATGAGCTGTGGCTGCTGCTCCCCCTGTGCTCAGCTTTGGGCTGTGCCCCTGGGCTGGGACTGGGCTGGCAGGACAGGGAATCACAAAACATTAAGGGGTTCAAATGGACCTTAAAGATCATCCAGTCCCATCCCCTGCCATGGGCAGGGACACCTCATACTAGACCAGTTTGCTCAAGGCCTTATCCTGGCCCTGGACACTTCTAGTGTTGGCACATCCACAACCTGCCTGCGCAACTCGTGCCACCACACTCACAGGGAGGAATTTCTTCTTACTGTCTCACCTAAATGTCTTCTTTCAGTCTGAACCCACTCCCCCTTGGCCTGTCAGTCCACTTCCTGATGCACAGTCCCTCTCCTGTTTCCCTGTAGCCCCTTCAGACCCTGGAAGGGGCTCTGAGGTCTCCACACAACCTTTTCCCCTCTAGGCTGAACAGCCCCAGCTCTCCCAGCCCATCTCCACAGGGGAGGTGCTCCAGTCCCCTCAGCAACTTTATGGCCTCCTCTGGACTGGCTCCACCAGTTCCATGTCCTCCTTATGCTGGGGACCCCCAGCCTGTGCACAGCACTCCAGGGATGGCACTGCCAGAGCGGGTTCATCCCCCAGGATCCGTGCCAGCTGGTGTGACCAGGCAGCACCAGTGCTCTCCCGTGACCTCCACGGGAGTATTTCCACGTGGCTCCCCCCAGCCTGACCTCACCCCTCAGGCACCTTTGCCTGTGCAAACATGAGTCCTGAACGGGCCACCTCCAGTGCCCAGGGTACCAGTGCCAGGCTCTCCCCTCGCCAGGCAGGGGCAGCAGCCAGCCACGCTAGCGCTGCTTCCAGCAGCTCCTCCGAGCCACAGCCTGCAGACTGACGGCTTCATTCCGGCACTGACAGCTCCCAGCTCCTGGCGAGGCAGTGGCTTTGGGAGCCGTGTCCTGCCTCTCCTTGGGGAGCACGGTGGGTGTTCCATCCTGCCCTGAGCCTCTCACCCCTGCTGCCACACGAGCAGCTCGGACAGCTGCCGATAGAGCAACAGGCAAAGGATTCAGCACTGCTGACATGGTAAAAAGAAGAGAAAAAGAAAATTCTGCTCTGAAGGTCACAAAATCCCCCCTCTGGCTGTTCCTAAGTCAGATGTGCCCAGTGGCCGTGGGCACAGCACCCTGGGGTCTGCCTGACTGTGGGTGCTGTTGCCCGTGTGTCCACGTTGCAGGCAGCAGGGCCCTCTGGACCCCCAGTAAAGGCCAGCACAACTCCAGCCTCCACTCCTCAAGTGCCAGAAGCTCACCTTCTGCTCCCCAAGAACCACAGCTTTGGCCTTCAGGTGGCTCTTAGTTGGTGCCCTCAGCTGTACCACTTGCAACGTCCTTTGCTCCTCTCCTCTTCCCCCCTGTTCCCACACACAATCCCTCAGGAGCAACCTGCCTTGTGTTCCCCTCTGCTCCCCAAGCACCCCTTGCTGACTGGGCTGACATGCAGAGCTCCCATTTGCTGCCTTCAGGTGACCCATAGGATGCCCTGCAGCATGCACGGCCAGCCCGTGAGCCTTCCAGGGGAGCATCCATGACAGGGCAAAGAGATGAGGTTCCTCTGGGACAATCCACGGCGAGGACCAGGCACTGGCCACCTGCAGCAGGGCACGGGCACAGTGACAGGCACAGGAGCTGCCCTGGGGGACCCAATTAATTTGGTCCCCATTAATTGTTGCAGACACAGAGCTGCTTTGCAGCACTGCAGGGGCTGGTCTGGCAGCAGGGCTGCCCCTGGGTGGATGCAAAGGCAGAGCTCCACGTGGATGTCCTGTTCCCACTCCCCCAGGGATCACCACTAGAGCTCTTGTTTGTCTGCAGGAACAGAGCGGGGCTTTAAGTCCTTTCCTACAAAGCCTCAAACCACTTGGCTGCATTTGTCAGCTCTGTGGGCATCTCTCTCAGAAGGCTGTCACTACAAATGACAAAATTGCAAGGAGTTCCACAGTTTCCAGTGGAAGAAGCACATCAGAAGCATCTGATGATCTGGGGCTGCCGGCAGCGTGACAAGGCCTGCAGGGAGCTCCACATTAACTCCTCCACCTTCAGTTTCCCACGGGCAGGGGTTTGAGGGCAGTTCCTGCTCTCTGGCTCCCAGGTGCATTGGGATTACCCTGAGCCATCGCTGTGTGATTTTAGGCGACTGGGTGTGAAAAGGCTCGTTGAGGCGGCTGCCAAAATAGCCACACTTCAGCTGCTTTCCTACTCACTGAAAGGGAGTCTAATGGAAAAAACAGTGATGGATCAAACACAGCACGACATCAGTCTGCTCCCTGAGTCAGGCTGAATCACAGAGTCCCACCACTCTCTGCACAGGAGGGGAGAGCCCTCTTTGAATCGAGGGTGATCCTCAAATGCCTAGGGAAGGGCTGGCTGGGGGAGAGGTGGGCTGCAGTGGGCAGGAGCAGTGGGGAGGGGGCAGCAGGGCAAAGATAATCCCATTGCAGGAATGGGAAGGATGCAGGTGTTTGACTTGAGTATTTAATAGTTCATATGCAGTGTTGTTCATACTGGTGTTGTAATGAACCACCAGTCAGATGCTTGGCCAGATAATTATCTCATGGGAATCACACAGAATTTGGGGTGGGCATTCCACACAGGACAGGTCAATCCCACAGCATCCTTCCAGGCTTCCCTGGTTTCACCACCATGATTCCAGCAGGGCTGGCAACAAGCATCAGCCTGTAAAGCATCACAAAGCAAATCAGAAAGCAGCCCAGAAGCAGCAAGAGGCAGTTGTGAGGACTGCCTGCCTATCTGCCAGAGCTCACCAGGCCTTCCTCCTGCAGGGCAAGCAGCAGAGACCTGTCACTCAGCCGAGGATGCCAGTGACTGGAGGGAGCAGCAAACCACATCTCACCCCTCCATGACTGCAACTGCCATAATAGGGATCTGAGGTGCCTCCAGGAGCCATAATAACGAGGGCAATTAGTGCATTACAAATGAAAACTTCCAATTGCTGCACTCCAGTTTGGTGGGGTTTTTTAAGCTGGATCTGAAGCAGCTGAGGTAGAAAGGCTGGTTTTGGGAAGGATGCTGGGGCTCTGAAGGTTGGTCCCAGCCCTGCTGAGAGGATGGGCTGGCTTGAAGGTCACCCACAGCCAAGCTGTGGGAAGGCTGTCGGGGCTCAGCCAGCCAACCTCACAGGCAGAGGGGACCCTGGGCACCCCTCGATGGAGGGTACACCTTGGATGTGCATTGGCACAAGTCTGCCCTTTGCCCAGCAGAGCTGGATTCACCCATTTTTGCTGCCTCACAGTGGGGTTTTCCAGCACACACCAGCCCTGTGCTCTAGCCTGGTGTCTCACATACTCTGCACCATCCCAGCACGAGACCAAACACGTTCCTGTTTCTGCTTCCCTAATTTTCCCCATATCAATGGCTTTGGAGGGATCACTGCCCCATGACATATACCTCTGCTGGCGTGAGTCACTCGTTGCTACTGGCCTCCTGTCCTCCCATTCTGCCCTTTGCAGAATCCCCACAGTTACAGCTGTGGGAAGTTGGTGTGCTCTGTGCTCCCTCCTCCAGGCCATCACAAGGCGGTGTTCCCACACCATTCCCTCAGAGATGGTTCCTTGCAGAGCCTGTTGCCTTTGACCTGTGCTGGTTTAACCTCCTCTCTGAGTTTCTACCAGAAGAACCATCATACTCTCTGTTCCCAATGCAGCTCCAAGGATGCAAAACTCCCCAGCCAGCACACAAGTCCTGAGGTGGCGTCTTTGTCTTTTGAGAAAGAATACAGCTTTTTGTTCTGGAAACAATATAAATCACTCCATTGATACGTACCTGCTATTCCCTTTGTTATTTCCTGCCTACCTGTCCTTCCCTTTGTGAGCTGCAGTGCCGGGAGCCCCAGCAGCTCCTCTGAGCAAACACGCTCTGCTTTGTGCTGCCTGAATGTGGAGCCAGGACAGAAAGGCTCTTCCCTGCCTGACAGAGCACCTGCCAGGAAGCTCCTGTTGGATCAGCTGCTGCCAACACACCTTGCCCAGGTAGAGCCTGTGATTTATTTAATAGGTGCAGTTACAATAATTTTATTTTGGAATCAGCCTGTCGAGACAGGGATGAACAAAAGGGTAACATTTGGAGAAGAATTTCCGATTTGTGCTTAGAAGAAATTCTCCTTCTCTGCTACCTTGGCAATAACACAATGAGGGAGGAAAACATAAAATCATTCACGTTCCTGGCTCCCTCCTTTTCAGTAGCACCAACATATATTTTGAAGAGCTTCAGTGAAGCTTTTACTGCAGAAAATAACCAGTGAATTGTGTCCCCCCCAAGCAGCAGTAGGAGAAACATCCTGCCTGCCTCCAGCCTCAGCTCCTTACCTGCTGAGCTTTCCTGCTTGACCAAGCCACAGAACAGACACGTTTGGCACAAGCCAACCCCTTCATTGCTGAAGGGGAGCACATCCAAGACCTCCCCATCCTGATTTCCAGGAGCTCCTGCAGTCCCTGCTTACCTGGGAGTGCTGGGCTGCGAGGACTGGGATTTCTGGAGCCCCTTTGCCTTTCCCTAGGCCACTTCCCTGCACTGCCAACAGCAGCCCAGGGTGGGCAAGGGCAGCCAGGCCAGGTACAAAAGCATATTAGTTTGATTTAAGTAGCACTGCAGCCAATTATGGACCCGAAGTCCTTGCACATGTTTTTCTGCTGCAGGAGAAGCCAAAACCCCTGGGTGTAATTAGCAGCTGGCCAGGGCTGAGGGGCAGCTCAAGTGCTCTGAACCGCTGCTCCCAGGTCACCTCCCCTCCCTCAGGGGGCAGTGGTTCTGCTGGGAATGTGGGCAAGGTGCTGCCTGGCAGGATTAGGTACCCACACATGGCTGCCCTACCCGGTAGGAGCCTGATGTCCCCACGGCCCCCCTTGTCCTGCCTGTGACCCACCAGCCAGCCCCAGGAGCAGCCTGGGCTTGGTGGGGCCCGTGGGCATCACAGCTGGACCTGGAGCATCCCTGCAGGGGTCCCAGCCCTGCTGCAGCAACCACTCCACAAACACATGTCCAGGAGCCCGGGGACAGCACAGACACCCCTGGCCAGTCTGTGGGAGCCCCAGTCGAGCCAGGGCACTGAAGGAGGAGGTGTCTGTGTCCTACAGTGCCCTGGGCATGCAGGGGGAGTGCTGGGCTATGACTTTTCCTGCTCTCAGCAGCAATCAGAGACCTCCAGGGCCCTCTGACAGCCCCCCAACAGCACTGCAGAGCAAACTGTACCAGCCTCTGCTCTCTGGGTGTATTTTTAAAGCAAATGAGGAAACAAGGACACACAAATCACAATTCACTCAAACTCGTGTGGTTGGTGGGATAAATTCTGCCGTGGGTTGTTTTCTCCTTGGATCATGTCACTGTGTGTCAGTCCATCAGCCCTGCCTGTTTTGCAGCCTTTTTGGAATGCTCTCCTGACCTGCAGTGAGGGAAACCAGCTGCACACTGGGCTCACGTGCTTGTTGCCTCACTCCCTTCTGGGGGCCATGAGCCCCATCCCTGACCATGAGCCACATTGACCTCTTCCAGAACAAACCCCTTCACTCCCTGAAGCCAGGTGTCTGTGCCCTTGGGTGAGAAAGATCAGAAGAGGACAAGGTGGGGAAAAATACGAGCAGTGAGCTCAGCACCAAGCATGTGATTTCCATGGAGGCATCTTGGATGCTTCCTATCCCTGTGTTCTTGGAGGGAGGGCATTGTTTGGTGTATTGATTCAGATGACCTCCACCATTAATCTTTGCAAGGGTGGGGTTTTTTGAATTCCTCCAAGAGAACAGGCAATTTTAGCCACAGCATCATCCTGGGAGGAGGGAGAGGGACGTGGACAGCTTTGAAGGTACCCGACTCAAAGCCTGAGTTGCTCTCCCTGCTTCTCCCTCCCCAACCTCAGCTGCAAGAACACATAAATTGTGTGTCATAGCTGCCTTTTCATCTGTTCTGGGAGTTATAGACTGCACACATAAGACAATTCATGTTCCTCTGCATAATGAGGTGAGTTTTATAAATCATAAATCTTCACTTAATATGCAGGTGGTGTTTGCTGCCAGGTTTAGGAAAACTGATGCAGTTGCCAAGTTCATGAATGTCATAAATCATTCATGCTAAGGTAGTCTGCAATTGCTCAGTCCTTTGAGACAGACCAATTTCAAGGTGGTTGTTTAACACACAAACACGATCTTCACTGATTGTTTATACAAATATATATTTTCATTAAGTTTTTCCCTCTGCATTTTTTTTTTCCTTCTTTAGATGCCAAGAGCGGTGCCCTGAACAGTCCCCACTAGTGGCTTGTCTCCAGCTTCAGAATTCCATCAGAAATCCATTATCCAATGCATTAAAATCCATGGATTTGTCATAAAAAGAGCCTCCTAAAGCTCAGAAAACAGCCTGGATGTCTCAATAAATCCTGATGCATGTGATTAAAGAAAACAAGGGGAGAGAGCGTGCTCTGTTCATCACAGGGGCGTTCTGGACATACAGGATTTCCTGCAAAAGTGCCATTAATTAAAGGTGTGCTGATCCCAGCAGGGTTTGAATCGCTGCTCCAACAGTGACTGCTGCATGCACAAGAGCAGGAAATGCACTTCCCATGGGGAATACTCTGTGTGCTTCTGGATTTAGCTTAGCCTACACACCCTGGAGCTTGCTGGGTGCTCTGCAGCGCCCTGGGATGTGCAAGATTCTGTGGGAAGTCTCATGGGGAAACACTTTCCCAGGAGATCCGAAATTTTTAGTGGAGTGGAAAATTGGAGCTGTGTAAATCCTGCAAGTACCTGGGAAGAGCCTTCCCCCAAGTGCCAGTCCTGAGGGGCTGAGCAAGGACAAACCTGCCCATGGCTGTGGGGAGGATCACCAAGCTCAACCCTGCTGGGAGATACTCCTCGTGGCCTCTCCCAAGCCCAGATGTCCTCAGGAGCTCTCAGCTCGTGGTCTCTGTGCCTCATCTTCCTCTCCCACCACCTCCTGGGGTCTGCATTTTGCCTTCTGGCTTTGTATGACCTCATTATTCCTAGGCTGGGCTTATAAGGTGGAAGCTCTGTCCTATCTTGAAGTGTTCAGGGGAGAACTAGGGAGGGCTATCACCACCCCTGCAGAAGCAGGGCCTTGGATTATGAAAGCCTTTCCCTTCCCACCTGATTTACATCTTGGAGAGATCCAAACAAGCAAGGCACAGTACTGCTGGACAGAGTAGTAAATCAAAAAATGTTTAGGCTCAGAGTCCCCCAGCACTTGAGAGGGTCTGATATTGAACTCCACATTAATTTTGAGTGGATCTGAGAAAACTGCGTAGGTGGGAAAAGGCAGAAAATTTTGACTGCTGTTCTACCTTCCATCATCCATTTCCAGCATAATTAGCTCATCACAAATAATTCAGGCACCGAGTTCTTTCTCTTCATTTTCCCTGTGATCAGCCAACAAGTGCTGAAGTTTCTCAAGTTCATTCCTTGTTCCAAACAACTCACAGAATAATTGTTGCTGATAAATCCCCAGCTGTAGGTTGTTCCTCAGCATCGCCCTGTAGGTGCACGCCAGCCAGAGCTGGAGATCTGGGCTGGACTGCTTAGTCCTGGGCAGATGTGAAGCTCTCCTCCCTTGATTTGGTGAGTATGAAACCTGGAAAAGATGACTTAAAATCTGATTTGCCACTAATCTGGCATTGGATTGGCTCCCAGCCTGCCCCTAGTTTCCTGTGGTTCCAGTGTTATTCCTCACAGTTCTTCACTGATCCCATGGTTCTCAGTGCAGGTGAAACATCCCATTTTTGTTACACTCCCACCTGCAAAGCAGTTCTCCAGGATAGGAGTGAAAACTCAATCCTGGGAATAGCACTGCCTCTCCATTCCAGCAGCTCCAAGGTTCCCACCTCCTCGCTGCCCTTCACAGAACCATCTTTCTGCCTCAAACAGCAGCTGATGCTTCCCAGCAATTCGGGGCCGAGATAAAACCTCAGTGAATCTCAAGAGCTACAGGACCTTTAGGGCTGTAACTCTTCCTTCTGGGAGTATTTATGTTCTTGAGGCTGATTAAGCTGGGGGCGAGCCATGCCTTTACACTCCTGGAGGTGCTCTGCTCCTGCAGAGGGCAATGTCATCTCCTGGGAGTGGTAATCAAGGATCCAGGATGTCAGGGAAGGAAAGCTGAGAGTCCACCAGGATTTATTAGAGGGGAAACCTTGCAGGCAAAAATCTGAGCTCACCAAAATCCGATGATGTTATTCCCACCCTATTTGCAAAGGGAAGGAGCTTTTGGGGTGGTTTCTCTAAGAGTGTGGAGGGGGGACTCAATGCTTCCTTTCATTGTTCTTCCAGGTCATAAACTAGAGACATGGATGATATTTCTATGCAAAACACCATTGTCTCCTCACTCAGGGCAGCCCCTGGGGATGGGATGGGATGCGGCAACAACAAAACACAGAACTGGGAAAGAAGAGAAGTTAAGAAAACCAAATGGGAACAGGGAAGAGAATTGCTGCAGGGTTCTGCTCCCTCAGGTCCCTGCTGTCAAGGTGCCATCCAGGCAGGCACAGCAAACTGGCTGGGGCTCCCACAGAGGATATGATGAAAAGGAACTGCATTTTTCCTTAACATTAGGAGTTAAACAGGAGAAAACTTTTCCACAGCCTTGGGGACTTGCACACACTTGGTGGCATAAATGGGGTGCCCTGTGTTCTGGCTGAGTGTTAGCGTTAGGCTTTGAGGGGCTGCTCTGTGCCCCGCGGATGGAGGTGCCACATCCCAGGGACAGGCCCATCCCTGGCAGGCAGGCAGGCAGGTAGGCAGGCAGGCAGCCAGCAGCCAGCAGCCAGCATGCAGCAGCGCTTCCTCCCTTCCCTCCCATCCCTTTTGTGCTCATCCTACTTCTTCAAAGCTCCCGACCACCCCAGTTCCCTTTTCTCCCTCTGCTTTCTCCAAAGAGTGTGACATTATCACCATCTGTAAAACTGCCAAACAAGTGACTTGCCTTTGCATTTCCCTGCAGGGCTACACTTCAATTAAAAGCTTCTCTTGATGTTTTAACTTTCACCTTGTTTAATTGAGGTACCTTTTCCCAACCTCCTCCTCCTTTTTAATAAGAGGATAAAATGTCAGTGAGTGGAGTTTGCAATGGGCAGCACCACCAACCACCCAGTGTTTGGAGGACAAAGCTGCCAAAGCCAAATCTGGCCAAGTATCATGGAGCCTGGGAGCAAGAGCCAGTGGAAAAATATAGGATCCAGGCCACATATCAAGTGATCCTGCCCTTGGTTCATGCTCATGAGCTCCCTCAGTCAGCACTTCAGCAGCAACACCTCTTCTTTCCCTGCTGGAAACACAGGACAGAGACCTGAGTGAGGTGATGGAGGCCAGTCAGGCACAACCAGATGTGCTACTTGCCCCAGATCTCCCCTCCTGGAGCACCACTGCAGCACTACCACCCCCAAATATTTTAGAAGCATGAGCTGGGTTAAGTGTAGTGAGAAAAAAACCCTAAGATTTTACATCCTCTTTAATTCTCCTGCTAATTTATGGGCAGGTAAGCTGCTCCCCTGCCAAGCTTTTCTTCACAGAAAAAAAGGTTAGAAACACTTCATAAAAAATATCGAGCACTCCACAAATTCTGCAAGTCCTTCTTGTACAGGGATGGGGATAATTTTCTGTGAATTACACATTTTTAAAAAAAGGATGGTCTGTGTTCAAGCAAAGCAACCACCCACCTTTGTTTTACATCCAACCTTGGCTGAGTTTGGGAGGCTCCGATCAGGTACAGTCAGAGCTGCTCGTTTGTGAAAACCAATCTTCTGAGGAAATAATGAATTGGAAGCTTTCGTGGGAATTACCCCTGTGCTGGTGGGAACTGGGGAAGGATAACAGAGCTATCACAACACTTGGCAGGCCAGTCCCCCCTCGCGCCTCCCCTGGCCCAGCTGTGCTGGTTCCTGCGAGTGGGCCCAGGTTGCTGGGGATGCAGCAGCTCCGGACTGGGATGCACAGGAGCTTTTGGGGCTCATTACAAAGGGTTTCCTTGCTCCAGGAGTGATCCTTGCTGCAGGCATATCCCCTTGGAGCCTCCTCTTGCTGCAGAAGGTCCCCTGGCTGCTCCGCAGAGCTGCTGAGCTCACTGAGCTGCTCACGTCCAAGTGGTGCCAGCTGTCCTTGAGACACTGCCAAAAGAAGGGACAAATGTCTGCAAAATCACTCGTCTCTTGCTGGCCCAACCATTTTATTTCTTCCTTCAAACTGGAGGAAACTTGTAAAAACTCAGAGCCTCCTTGTCAGCCTCCAGCAGTTTTAAACCTGAACCACTGCACTGAGATCCTTCCACAGCTTCAGGTGTAAGTTTTGTTCCTGGCCTTGGAACAGTGCGAGGGTTTCTGATCGCAGGTGATTGGTTGCCTCTGAAAATCCTTCATTTGCACCATTCCATTGCCTTATGGAGCCATGATGGGGATTTGGGAAGGAAGAGCAGAAGCTGGAGCAGAAGGGGCGCTCGGAGCCCGGCGAGCCTGTCTTGGAGCTCACAGATGGGGGAGCAGACACTGCCACGAGGGGAGGGCGTGAGAGCTCTTGGGTGGGAGCGAGTGGAGCGAGGACAGCAGGGCTGGGGGAGAGCACAGGAGAGAGAGCCAGGGGCAGGGTTGGCCAGCCTGGAGGGCTGGAGAGTGCCCACAGGGAGCCAGCACGTGGGAAAACTTACAAGCCAGTGCAAAGCCACGGGCAAGGTGGGCAGGGGACACTGGCACGCAGCTCATCCATAGGCATGGGATGGGAACACACAGCTAAAGCGTTGGGTAAATTCTGCAGGAGGTGCATGCATATTTTTGTAGACAATAATTTTGGTTAACAGACAGAAAATCATTTTTATGGGGGTTTTAGGAGGGCATCTGCCAGCATGAATTAATGAGTTCTCTCACCTGGCTCAGAGGATGGGCTGGGAATGGGGCTGGGGGCAGAAAAAGCCTCAGTGGGCTCAGCGTGTGCCCGGGGCTGTGTGTCCACCATCCCCTGCTCCACAGGGGCTCGAAGCTTGGTGAGCACCAGAGTCACTGAGAAAAATGCTGTTTTACCCTTTACAGATCATTTAATGCTCTAATGAGATGCCTTAAAAATACAAACGAGCCGCCTGATACGGCAGGATGAAAACCTGTCTCCATGGCAGTGATTTTCCTGAAGATGCTTTTCATCTTTGGCTGCTGGAAGCCTCAACGTAAAAATTTATTGTGCGCCCTCCCCTAATAAAATGTGATGGTTTTACTGTATTTTTTATATAAATGTACATTTAGCAGTGAATTATACCAAGAAGCAGGCGCTAGCTTTGGTCGAGCCTGCGACATGCAGCATAAATCACAGCTCCCTAGCAACTTCCCAGGACTACGGTCTTCTGCCTAAGGGTGGGAGTAACTTCTACTGACTTCAGTGAAAGTTTCTGGTATCCTGCAGTGAGAGAATAGGCCCCCAGAGACTCATTTGGTGTTGATTAAAAGCAAGAGACTAATAGCACAGGGCACCACGGTGCAGCCAAGTGCTGTGTCGCTTCTCCCCATGCTGCCACAGTGCCTCAAAGCCCAGCCCTGCTGCTCCTGGGAGCCCCAAAGCTCTCTGAAATGCATCTTGTTTTCTGACCCAGAAACTGCTTGTTTCAGCTGTTATACCCTGCCAAAGAGCGCCCAGTGTCACCCCAGTGCTCCAAATTACCCTGTGCTGGGCCAGTCCCCATATGTCCAGCACAGGCTGCCCAGCCCTGCCTCCCCAGGGATGTCCCACCCTCCAGCTGCCTTCCAGAAAGCTCCTGAGGTTCGCTCAGCAGCTGTGCAAGGCATGGAGCCACGGGGGTGAGTGTTTCTGGGCTCACCAGCTCGCTCTGCCCATGGCGAGCAGCACCAGCCTGGCTGTTCATTTCTTGGCCAGCGTGTCCTGCGGGAGGCCGGGCGGTCCAGCGGGGCCCCCGAGCTCACGGCTGGTGCATCCGCGGATGGAGCAGCAGCCTTTGATCTGATCGCGCATAACGAGCGGTGTGGGACCCCGGGAGATGCACCATCAGCACGATTAGCCACGCTCTCCAGGGAAAGAGCTGCGCCCGGGAGATGGGAAGATGACTGGTGATGGAGGAGTAGCAGATGGTCTCTCTCAAGGAGAACGCTGGGACAGTAATTACAAGAGACAAGAGGAGAGCTGCTGGCTCGAGCACAAGAATTTGTCCAAGCAATCATGGGAAGCACAAGTCTCTCCAGAGAGCGTAATGGGGGATGAAGACTTTTGCCAGTAGGCTCCCCGTGCTGCTGCCAGAGCCCACTCATCTCTCCAAGGGGGGCACAGACATACCTGTGGCTCCCTCTTCACCAGAATAACCATGGGTTTGTGTGCTTTAAGCCTGCCTTTGCTTTCTCCTGCTCTACATTGTCCAAAGGGACACCATGCCCTTTGTCCCAGCCACTTCCCAGCTGCTCTGAAGCAAAGACATGACTTTGGTTCTTGTTTCTTGTAGGGAACAAGCTGTGGCAGGAGGGATGGCTGTGACCTGGGAGCATCACTTCCCGGGGCTGCTCAGGGAAGGAAAAATCAGACAGCAAAGCTCACAGCTTGCAAGTGTTTTCTATCCTTTTTTTTGCCCAGCTGTGATTTTACGCCTTATTGCCCCTCTACCCCGTGCCCTCATTTTTCTACTCTACGGTGGCTTTCGATTCCCCTCGGAGCAGTCCCTGCCAGCCAAAGCACGGCAGAGGTTCGAGGAGAGTTTAATTCGCGCTCCTCTCCCTCAGCCCCTGCTCCCCGTGGCCACCCCGAGCGGGGCTGGGCGAGCAGGAGCCCTGGACACAGAGGTGAGGAGGGCTGTGCCATCCCGAGGGCTCCCACCGCCAGGGATCCCCTACCCACGCGTACCCCTTGATGCTTCAGCTCTGCAGTGCAGCCTGAGTGGTAGAAGAGACCTGCAGGTGACATGGAAATCGAGGCTAATTAGAGCTGCTAATTAACTCTCTGCTGAAACACCGCCTCTGCTCGGTGCCCGTGGGCTGTGCTCCGGGGGGTCCCTCTGCCCGTGCCGCCCCACCCGCAGCGCACAGGCTGCACACGCAGGACCCAAAGCACAGCAAGAATTGTTTAAAAAGTCACTTGACAAAACTGAAGCGTTTCACGCCATGCTGCTGCTGACTCGGGCAGAGCCACAGCCCCGGCGCTGCCGAGGGCTCCGAGCCAGCATCTTCCGAGGGAGATCTATTGCACCTCCCATTTATCCAGCCCAGCCCTCGGGGATGCAGCTCCCGGGGGCTGCGCTCCTCCAGCACCTCCCAAAGTGGGGCCAGCAGTGGTCGGGGCTGGGGCGGGGGGGCCCCCTACAAGGGCATCCTGACCTTGGGGTTTAGCAGGGAGCAGAGGTGGGGTTTTATTCCTGTACACTTTCCCAAAGGGCATATCTGCCCAGCTCTGGCACCAAAACCCCTCCCAGAGAGCCCCATCCTCCTCCATGGCAGAGGGGCAGCAGTGCCAGCCCCTGTGTTTGTGCTCAAGCTTTCCTGCCCGCTTCCCGACAGCAGCAAACCCTCAGGTCAACTCTGCTGCCCCTAGAAGGGCACTCAGCACCTAGATCCATCACCTCCGGGGAGTGGGGGGACTCCTCCTCTTCACAATGGGGTTTAAAATGAAAAGCTTCCTAGGAATACAAAGCACAGTCCCCCCGGCATTTTGGGGTGTATCAGGTGTTCCTTGGTACCCACGTACCCCCAGAGGGCACTCGGAGCAGAGCCACACGTGTGTAGGGTCAGTTGCTGTCTCCATCAGTGCTGGTCCCTGTGAGTGCTGGTCTCAGAGGATGCAGCACTGCCCGGGGCAGACACACCCCAGGGCGGTTCCACCGATGCCACTGAGCCCCTCTTGCAGTCACACACTGGAGGGAAGGGTTGGATCCAGAGGGACTTGGACACGTGCGAGAGGTGGGACTGTGTGAACCTCAGGAAGTTCAACAAAGCAAAGGGTGAGGTTCTGGGTCAGGACAATTCCAGGCATACCTACAAGGTGGGTGGAGAAGTGATTGAGGGCAGCCCTGCGGAGAAGGACGTGGGGGTGATGGTTGGTGCAAAGCTCCACATGCCCTGGCCATGTGCTCTGGAGCCCAGAACCCCCCATGCCCTGGGCTGATCCCACAGCGTGGGCAGCAGGACAGGGGTGGATTCTGCCCCTCTGCCCCCTCAGGTGAGACCCCACTTGCAGACCTGCCTCCAGCCCTGCTGCCCTCAACATAAGAAGACCATGGAGCTGCTGGAGCCAGTCCAGAGGAGGCCATGAGGTTGCTGAGGGGACTGGAGCACCTCCCCTGTGGAGATGGGCTGGGAGAGCTGGGGCTGTTCAGCCTGGAGGCGAAAAGGTTGTGTGGAGACCTCAGAGCCCCTTCCAGGGTCTGAAGGGGCTACAGGGAAACAGGAGAGGGACCCTTTCCAGGAACTGTAGGACACAGAGTGGTGGGTTCAGACTGAAAGAGTGAAAATTTAGGTTAGATGTAAGGAAGAAATTCCTCCCTGTGAGGGTGGGCAGGCCCTGGCACAGGTTGCCCAGAGAAGCTGTGGCTGCCCCATCGCTGGAAGTGTCCAAGGCCAGGTTGGACGGGGCTTGGAGCAACCTGGTCTAGTGGAAGGTGTCCCTGCCCATGGCTGGGGGTGGAACAAGATATCTTCAAGGTCCCTTGCAGCCCTGTGATTTTATAATTCTAATACTGCTGCTATTTTCACCAGCAGCCCCCACCAGCAGGGCCAGGGCAGGCTGCAGGGCCCTGATTTACTGCCACACTTAAACCTGTGCCTAACTTTAAGTGCACAAGTAGATCCATTGACTTCAATGGTTTAAGGTTCGACATTTGTAAGTAAGTTGCTGAACAAGGACCTACATTATTCATCCAAAACCCCGGGTAATACATTCTTAGGAAATAACTATAGCAAACTCCACAAATCCCTGCTGAAAGGACATCCTAAAGGCCTGTCTGGATAGAGAGATTAGCTGGAATTGCTTTGTAAACACTGCACATACATACATACATATACACATTATTTTTAAATCAGGCAGTGCAATTCAGCTTGCCAAGATCCCAGCCCTGCCACCTCGAGAGGAGACAGGAGAGGGGCCTCAGCAGCCAGCAGAGCAGCACAGCACAGACCAGCCCTCCCCAGAACGCAGCCATAGAGGGGACGATGCAATTAAGCAAACTAATTGAAGTGCAAACGCAGGTGCTTATAGCACAGACTCCAGGGCAGCTTCAGCCATAACCACAGTTCAGCTCCTCCGTTGCAGTATCAAGATGATATAAAGCCATGTCTAGTTAAGACACAGACATAAAATGATTACAGCAGAGAAAGCAGGAGCCTCACTGCTTCAGGGACCCACCTCCCAGAGCAGCAGAGCCCCTGGGGCGCAGATCCTGCTGCCTGTGGCAGGGGAGCAGAGCCAGCCCTGCTACAGCCCAGCCATCACCAGTGATGGAGCAGAAGAAAGGACAAATCTGGGGCCATGGTCACAAAGCAGGACTGACAAGGAATGAAGCAAGGAGCTCAGCTTAAATCCCTTATCCCCCCGGGATGAGGGGGGATGTTCCCAGTGAGCCTGCTCCCACCCCAGCAGCCACAGCCCTGAGCATGGCTGGGCCAGGTCAGGACACTGATGCCCAGAGCCTTTTGGCTCTGCATGACGTGCATTAAACCCGCTCTTTCCCTAGCTGGAAATATTTTCTCCAGGATGGATTCTGGGTGGCTGGGAGGGAAAGCACTGAGGGCATGGCAGGATGGATCCCTCTGCCTGTACTACTCCATTTGTGGGGTCCAGAGCAGGGAACCTCCTGTTTGCAAGGAACCCAGAGAGGCAGGAACCACACAACGTTCCCTGTTCCTGCAGCTGGAGTTATCCCTGGGAGCCTTTGGGAGCAGCCTGGGTGGCATTAGCAGGGACAGCACGGCACATGTGACCAGGAGCTGCCTGGCAAAATGAGCTGAAACAACACGGGTTTGAGCCATTTCATAAAATGTAATTGAGAATTATATCCCTGTTGTGCAATTCCACCAGACAGTCAAAAAAGCCCAAGAACTCTGTCAAAAGGATCTCATTCTGCATTCAGCCTGACGAGCGGCTGGAGAAATCCTTGCTGCATCTAGGCGTGTTTGTTGGCATGTGGGATGTGTCATTACAATGTACACCTTTTCCACACATTGTGCCGTGTCCGTGCACGTGGGTGACCCACAGGGTGTCCGTGCCTGCAGACAGGTCCATGTGTGTGTCCCTGCCAAAACTGGGAGAGAGAGGGAAGAGGGCCATGACTGGGATGGCTTCCTCTTCCTTGCTATGCTGCTGCTGTGGAGACTCCAGCAGTGGGAAGGAGGGAGAGCCAAACGTTATGGATCCCTCAACCACTGTTATTTGTCCCCCTGTGCATTGCTGGTATTTTGCATTAAAATATATGTTGTTAAATTTATGCCTTAATATATATATATGTGTGCAAAATGGCTGAGTTACAGTTGCTGTGGGAACTATAACTTTCTCTTTTCCAAGAGGCTGTTATATGTCTTATTACGTTGTATCATCTGGAGGGTGACTGGGAACAAGATTGCTGCTGTTAATCCTCCAGCACGGAGGGTGATTAGAGCCAGCCAGAGCAGGGGCTGTGCCTGCAGGTGGGCAGCAGCCTAGCTCTGGTTACCCCGCTGCTTTGGGGCAGGGGATCCGTGCTCTGGGAAACATCAGGCTATGACGGGGGTAGCTGTGCTTGGGTTGGGACCAGCCACGCCGCTCCCACCTCTCCATCCTCGCTGCAGAACACAAATAGGGTCAAATCCAGCTTTCCGCAGAGCGGGGGCTCGGCGGGCTTTGGGCTGGGTCCCATCTCCGGCCACCTGAGCCATCATTCCGCCCCTGGGGGCTGAGCACTAGGGGATGGGCAGAGCCAGCAGCCCGTGGGATGCAGCCTTTGCAGACCACCTGCTCCTGCCCGAACTCCGTCCCGAGCAGCTGGCATCAGCGGCACATGCCCCGCGGGGTTCACAGCCCGGCAGAGAAAGCCACAGCCCCTTCCAGAGTTCCCTGATCCCAGCACAGCTCCACAGAGGATGTGTCCTCCCGTCTCCCCGGCACTGCGGATCATCTGCATCCTTGCATGCAGGGACAGAGCAGCGCCCGGGGCACCGAGGTACTGCTGGCACTCCAAACTCTGCGGAAGGCAGGATTCATTCCCGAAATCCTGGTCCGGGTACCCCTAACACCTTGGCGGGGTTTGCTGGTGTTTCAGCGGCCGCCGGGGTGGCTGATTAAAGGCTCCAATGGGTCATGGAGCGGGCTGATTTGCTGGGAGGCGGCTGGGAAGAGCCGGGCAGGCTGGGAGCGGTCACGGGAGGGGTAAACAGAGGATGGGTTTGGTACCACATGTCCACTCTCCTCTTAATGAAACGCAAATTGCTCACCAAAACTGCCCCGGGATATAGATGTTTGTGAGAGGCTAAATGGATTTAGGTTTAAATATTTATTCCTTTTCTCACGCTCATTTTTCTTAATTTGCAGAAGCCACCGGTGTTTAAAAGCTTCAAGGTGCGGCATTTGAAGGGAAGGGAAATAATTTCTGGCTGTTAAATGTTGCCCCACCAGAGCCCTCCCTGCCGCTGTAACAGCTACATCTCCTACGGTCTCCTAAACAGAGATTTGGATGCCCAGTCGCCCATGGGGATGAAATTCCTGGCGTGGAAAGGCAGCACTGACTCCAAGCCCCAGCAGCGATCCAAGGAGCAGCCCCCGAAGGGCACGGGGAGCAGGACCTGGCAGTGCCAGCGCTGGAGGGGCCCCTCATCAAACTTACACACGTCCAAGCCGGCTGCCAGCTCCCAAACCTGCCTTTAAGCTGGGTTTGGAGCTCTGGAAGGCTGGCAGCATGAGAGGCTTTTCCTTCAGAGTGCTGATCCCAGGCAGGCTCAGCCCTGGAGCCCACAGTCCTGGAGCCAAGGGCTGGGCTGGGGGGACCTCACATCTCCACTCCAAGGGCAATGTCCACCACACTGAGATGTCCTTGGGAATTTCGTTGCCTCCCATCACTCTCCCACCGGAGATGATTTGTGCCAGATATAACTAATCCTCCAACTGAGGTTGCAGCAAGGAGTTATTTACAGAGGAGAGATGAATCCCGCTGCAGGCTGATGTTCCTTGCATGACTAATGGCTTGGGTAGCACTATTTTGAGCCTGTCCCCTCTATAAGGAGGTCAAGAGGCAGGGGATGAGATGGGGACAGGGAAGGTTTGGTCCCTGAGCCCTGAGGAACAGGCTGGTGGGAGCATAGGAAGAACACAGGCAGGAGGAGAGACTTCCCTTGGGCTTTGTCCCATCCGTTCAGATCCCTCCCAGGTGACTTCTCAGCTTTCATGCTGTTACTCAGCCTTCAAGAGCAAAGATTTCCAGATGAAATTAAAAGGAAAATTGATATATTTGCAGCTTCAAGCCAGAGCTTCACTGAAGCCCAAATCCTTCTCACCAGAGAGGTGAGTTTCTCCCCATCCTGTTACACGGCAGCTGACCAAAAATAACCTACCTTAAACCCAAAGACAAAAGGTTGGATGAAGTTGTTGAAAGATGAAGTTGTGGCCTTCCTGGCTGCCCCGGTCACACTCAAACAGCCTGGTGAAGCCCTGCCTCACTCCTGCCTGTGTGGTTGGGCACTGACCAGGCTCTCTCATGGAAGTGGTCACAGCACCAAAGCTGCCAGAGCTCTAGGAACATTGGGTCAGCACTCTGAGGGACAGGGTGGGATTGTTGGGGTGCCCATGCAGGGCCAGGAGTTGGGCTGGATGATCCTTGTGGGTCCCTTCCCACTCACGGTATTCTGTGATTCTACGATCCCTCCCTGCTTGCCCATCATCCCTCCCTGCCTGCACTTCCCTCCCTGCCCTCACAAACAGGCCAGGCAGGGTGGTGTTGGTGGAAAAGTACAGAGATTTCCCTTCCACAATACTGATATTTCAAAGTTATTTATGCACTAAATGTCTCAGGGTTGCAATTGTCTCTGCAGCTCCATTCAGTGTTTGCATGCAGAATGAATTTAACATCGAGGGCTCGGTGCTGGTGGCTGCCTGTGCTGCATCAGCGCTGTGGGAGGGAGCAGGTGGGACTGGCTCCAGAATCCACACTGCCCTTCCCACCCCCCAGCGCTGCCTGACCTCCAGCCAGGCCCTTACTGGTGCCTTTCATCAGGGCAAGTGCAGGAATCAAGGTTTGCTCTATAATTTGCCTTTTAGTTGCAGTGAGGGGAACATGGAAGTTTGGAGAAGAGTTGTGACAGGGAGTGGCCAGGACAGGACAGTGACATTAGGGCAGCATCTGGGAGATGCTCCTACTTCCATCCTGGCCCTGGGATGACAGCAGAGTTGGGAGAACATAGACTCATTAATCAGAACAGAATATCCTGAGTTGCAAGGGACTCACAAGGATCATCGACTCTGATTCACAGGACCACCCCAAGAATCCCACCATGTGCCTGGCTGTGCCAAGGCAGGAGTGACTGGAAGACACCTGTCAGCTGCTGCTGCAAGGGAAGGAGGCAGCTCATGGCAGGGACAGGGAGGGAAATGTGCATGTCCATCAGGGAAGGCACCTGGAAGTCATGCTGCACTCCCCAGGCTTCAGTTCCCCCACCTGCAGAGCAGGGTGGCTGAGCTCCCTCAGGGGGCTGTGGGGAGGCAGTTGCTGTGTTTGGCACCCCATGGCAAAGGCACCTCCTGGGAGTCACAATGCCCCGGTGTGCAGGGAGCCAGGTCCGTGTCTGCAGCACCCACCCCAGCCCTGCCACCCTTGGCACAGCACGGTGATCACCCCAGGGAGCTGCATTTGCAGGAGCCCTGCATGTGCAGGCTGTGTCCTGGGTGACATCGCCTGCTCTGCAGGTCACCTGCCGCCCTTCAGATGAGTTCCTCCCTGCCCTTGAGTCACTGCCTGGTTTGCAGGTCACTCCCTGCCTGTTGTCCCTCCCTACAGCCCCATCTCTGCCGGGTCCTGCCTCCCATCACCCACCAGCTCCTCTGGCATTTTTATTCACGAACACTGGCTGGTGTTGGGATTTGCACCACCTAGTTTGATGCCACTCATCTCTGCCCCTCACCTGTGCTTTCTTCTGCCTGTTCCATCAGTCCTTTTCTTCTCTCCCCCTGCCCCTCCCTCCCATGTTATTTGTTGTAATTTAGTTTTCTGGCATTCTGCTGGGTTTTATTTTTCTTGGCATCACATCTTCAGGGATTTCACTCACATCATTTCAGCCCAAATTTGCATTGACATCATTATGTTTCTTCTCTTCATCCTGCCCAATCTTCCTTCGGAGCCAGTGCTTCCTGGCTGGGTTTGGGGACAGTGCTCTCTGCCCTCATTCCAGGCTCTTGGCGTGCCATGGCTCATGAGCACACGCCTGGCCTCGGGCAAGCGCAGGCAGAGCCTGGATTAGTGTTCAGGGTTGAGATGTGGAAACATTCCTGAGCCTGTGACACTACGGGGGCCGTGTCTGGCCGGGAACAGGGGAGCTGCCTGGAGCCTGGAGCCAGCCCCAGCCCCGAGCATCCTTCCTGCTCCCGTTTCCTGGTAACTGTGCTGTCTCCTCCGGCACCCGAGGAGGGGAAGGAGCATGGCTCCACCTGCAGAGCTGCATCCAGCCCTGGGGGCCCAGTGCAGGAAGGATATGGTGCTGCTGGAGAGAGTCCAGAGGAGGCACCAGGATGGTCAGTGGGATGGAGCAGCTCTGCTGGGAGGAAAGGCTGGAAGAATTGGGATTGTTCAGCCTGGAGAAGAGAAGCTCCAGGGTGACCTAATTGTGGCTTCCAGTACCTGAAGGAACCAACAGGAAAGATGGAGAGACACTATTTCCAAAGGCATTATTTGGTGGTGATAGGTCCCTCCCACTCTGGTTTGTCACATCCCTTCATGTCCCTGCCCAGACAATTTGTACTGTGTATAGCTGTGGTGTTTTCCCAGGGCTGCATGTTAATGTTGGTGAGGAAGGACCTGGTGCCAAGGAGCTCATCAGGCTTTCCAAGCACAAGCAGCAGGTGAGGACCAGAGGACCGAGGACCCTGCCTGTGTGGGACACCCTGACCTGCTCAGCTCTAAGTCAAAAAGGTATCACATGGGAATTTGGACCTCTCCTTGTGATGGCAGAAGTTGTTCCTGTCCATGGCAGAGAGCTTCAGAGGTGCTAGTCATAGAATCATGGAATCACAGCATGACCTGGCTTGGAAGGGACCTTAAACCTTATCCACTCCCACTCCCCTGCCACGGGCAGGGACACCTCCCACCAGCCCAGGGTGCTCCAAGCCCCATCCAACCTGGCCTTGGACACTTCCAGGGATGGGGCAGCCACAGCTTCTCAGGGCAACCTGTGCCAAGGCCTGCCCACCCTCACAGGGAAGGATTCCTTCCCAATATCCCATCTAACCCTACTCTCTGTCAGGTTGAATCCATTCGCCCTTGTCCTGTCACTCCAGGCCTTTGTCCATAGTCTCTCTCCATCTTTCTTAGCTCCTTCAGGCACTGGAAGCCACAGTCAGGTCATCCTGGAGCTTCTCCTCTCCAGGCTGAACAATCCCAATTCTCTCAGCCTTTCCTCCTAGCAGAGCTGCTCCATCCCTCTGACCATGCTGGTGCCTCCTCTGGACTCTCTCCAGCAGCTCCATGTCCTTGCTGTGCTGTTCCCCAGGGCTGGAGGCAGCTCTGCAGGTGGGGTCTCACCTGGGGGGGCAGAGGGGCAGAATCCCCCCCTGTCCTGCTGCCCACGCTGTGGGATCAGCCCAGGGCATGGGGGGTTCTGGGCTGGGCCATGTCCAGCCTCTCCCCCACCAGCCCCTCCGAGTCCTTCTCCCCAGGGCTGCTCCATCTGCTCATCCCCAGCCTGGATTGATCCCAGGGGTTGCCCATTTATCCAAACTGCCAAGGACATCCTCCCAGCCTGAGCCCCCCACAAACACAGCAAACAGAGGTGGAGCCTGGTCTCCAGATCCTAGCACTTCTGAGCTTGCCTGGAGACACCAAATTTTACCCTCAGTCAGAAAAAAATAGGAGATGGAGGATGCATGGAAGGAGCCAAGAGGAAAAACACGTTCAGACATCTTGTGTCACAGGAGAAGCTCCAGCACGACATGTCTGAGCAGAACAGTGTGTCTCTGCTCACAGCCCATGCTGAGGAGCACAGGGATCTCAGCACAGTGGCAAACGGGGAACTGCGAGTCCCCACTCCTTCCACTACAGCTGAGATCTGCATTTAGACTCTCTGGGAAATGCTGGCTGAAAGGAAGCTGGCACGAAATTTCCTTTTGCAGTCACAGGGGCTTGGGGAAATCAATCTCTTTAGAGTCCTTTGGAAAGCTCAGTCTGATGGCTTTAAATATTTACTGTACTCCTGCACACCAGATGCTCAAATTGTAGGGCACATCCTCCCAGGCAGCCCGTTGGTTCACACACTGAGACTCCAAACCCGCCTGTGCAGGTACTGACTGAAACAGTCCTTAATACAATTGTGATTTGCATTTGAGAGTATCTGAAATGCTTTTGAATTTGGGAAAAAAACCAGAAATAATTCTTGTGACTACAGAGCATTCGTGTCCTTCACGCTGTGGGCTGGCAATGAGAGTGGGACAAGGAAAGATCAGCTGTGTCCAGGGTCTCCCACTGCAGAGATCCCCAGCAGGAATACCTCCCTGGGGTCACCTTCTGACTACCCACCTGGGATCACCTCCTGGTGCATCTCTAGCTTTGGATGACTCAACTGGGGAAACTGGAAGGCAGAAATGGTGTTTGTCCTGCTGTTTAGCTAATGACATTGCCATCCCAGAGGCTTTGAAGTAGCCAGAGGGAGGATTAGGAGCCTTTGGTATCTTTAATTTTGTCCCTTAACATAGCAGCAGGTGACATATTTTTCCCCTTTTGAAGATGCCTCTGATGTCCCTGCCTTATTCAAACCCTGAAAATTCAACAAGACACCAGAAAGGAACCTTTTCTCACTCCGTTATGGCCTCTCCCAGCCCATTTGCCTCCTCCCACCAGTGCAGGGAGTGAGAGCAGGACAGGAGGCTGCTCTTTGCCACCAAGATCCATCACCATTGCTGTGACCTGTTTCACCGAAACCTGGAGCCCAAAGGCTATAGCTCATGGCAACTCAAAAAAGCCAGCAACCCCAAAAGCCAGAAAGGCTGAGAGAATTTGGATTGGTTAACCTGAAGAAGAGAAGGCTCTGAGGTGACCTAATTGTGGCCTTTAGTGCCTGAAGGAGCCGACAAGAAAGATGGAGAGAGACTATTGGCAAGGGTCTGGAGTGACAGGACAAGGGGAATGGTTTCTCCCTGCTAGAGGGCAGCATTAGGTGGGATATTGGGAAGGAATTCTACCCTGTAAGGGTGGGCAGGCCCTGGCACAGGGTGCCCAGAGAAGCTGTGGCTGTTCCATCCCTGTAAGTGTCCAAGGCCAGGTTGGACGGGGCTTGGAGCAACCTGGGCTGGTGGGAGGTGTCCCTGCCCATGGCAGGATGGGCAAGACAAGATGGTCTTTTAGGTCCCTTCTAACCCAGGCCATTCTGGGATTCTGTGATTCCAAAGCATCCGCCTCCAATGGGCAAGAGGCAAGGGAGGCATCACGGGCGTGCAGATCCATGGCCAAAGCATTGTAGTTCAGCTGCATGAAGTACAGTTTGGATGAAGCTGTCAGGAGCAATTCTGGATGGAAGCGTCTAGAGGTGACCTTCAGGAAAGGCCTGGAGCCTGAGCAGAGCACAGTGAGGAGCTGTCACATGTGTCCCAGCCAGTGTGCCATAGAGGAACACATCTTCATTGATCTCAGAGGCACCTGATGACCGTGGAGGGGTTTATTCTTCCAGTACAGGGAGAGTATCTTCTAAGTATCCTAAGTATCTTCTGTCTCTTCTTCAGTGACCCATGAGGGGTGTTCCACTGAAGTTCTGCTGTTCACATGCAGCCTTCATCCTGCCAGCACTGCAGCAGGTTCCATCCCAGCCAGGCAGCTGTGCTATCCTACACCCCAGCAGAGACTGAGGCCAAGCTGGGGTCTCTGACTGAGATCAGTCTGAAATCAGCAGCAGAACAGCTGCAGAACATTGAGCAGTGAGTGCAGCTTGCACCTGATCAGGGAGCCTGGGGGTTCCCCCTTTGCTAGGAGGAGGAGGAGGAGGAGGAGGAGGGTACTGTTTCCCTGCTCTCTCCTGCACGCAGCAGCTGGAGGCAGCACCCAGAGAGAGGGGTTTGGCTCGGCCAGGCTCAGCACCTGCAGCCCAGCTCAGCCTTCACAGGACACCCCAAACCAACGGTGAGGAATAAAGTAGTTTTGGCAAGAATGTGCAGATTTGAAAGTGAGATTAATATTTGCTGGTGTGATCTCATTAATCCCCTCTGGAGAGCCCAGCAATGTGCTGGGGCTGTCTGGCAGGGACAGGACTGTGCAGGGATCGCTCCCTATACACATGGGCCTGACCAGTGAGCTCAGGCCATCATTCCTGGGCACAGGAGGTCCCAGAGAGGGCATCACCTAACACAAGTGATGCTGTGATGAACACCAACTCCTCCTCCATATGGGAAACCCCCCAGGAAAACACCTTGTGAGGGCTCAGGGCAGCAAACCCTGCTGGGCATCAGTCGGGCTGACCCCCACAGACACACACCTGGTGCTCAGGGTGCTGAGTTTTGGCTCTGTGTGGAGCCAGCAGGCAGAGACTTGCTTTGGATGTCCCTCACCATGAGGTCAGAGCCTGGCTGCAGCCTGGGTGTGCTGCCCTCCCAGAGCATTGGGTGCTGCTGCAGGACATGGGGACAGTGCAGAGATTTACAGAGATTTACAGAGATGGATGGGTTTGTGACAAGTTCTGGCCTGGATTCAACAGTTTGTTTAGTTGGGCCAAAGCAGCATCAACTGCTGCCCAAACAAACAGCCTGTGAGTATCCCCCAAGGGCAGAGGGCTGAAATGTCCTCAAGGCTCACATTGGCATTTTACCAAAAAGCTTATTCCTGGTCATTGTCAATCTGCTGGTTCTGCTGCTGGGCAGGCTCGACAGGTAGTCAGTGTGGTTCAGAGCAACCAGAGGCTCTACAGAACAAACTGCTCTCCAAACCAGAACCACAGGGTTGTACCCCAGTTCTGCAGCCACCCAGAGGCAAGCAGGGTCACACAGAGTGGGCCTATGGACCAGTGACCGTCTTGCTGCTCTGCAGAGTCATTTTCACCAACACAACTCACACCAGGAGGCAATGTAGCCCCCTCTTTGCCTATGGGAAAGGGCAGGCAAAAAGTGCATCTCTGGCCAGCCCACCCCTGCCAGTGATCCAAGTGTTCAGTACTGACCAGAGAACTCCCCAAAAAACACTGGTCTCAAGTATCAGCATGTTGAAACCTAAAGAAATGCCAGGTCTCATTCACCAGCTCTGAACTCCAGGAGGGTCTCACTGCCAGGAATTCCCCCTTCATTTTATAGACTAGCAAAGTTTTTTGACTCTTTTCCTCCCATGCAAACTGAGACCAACCTAAGGGACATCGTTGCTTTCCAGACTATAATTTATAGGTGGTGCACGTGGGGAATACCATGAAATCATAGACTCACAGACTGGTTTGAGTTGGAAGGGACCTTAAATCCCATTCATTCCACCCCCTGCTATGGGCAGGGACACCTTCCACTAGCCCAGGCTGCTCCAAGCCCTGTCCAACCTGGCTTTGCACACTTCCAGGGATGGGGCAGCCACAGCTTCTCTGGGTAAGAAACCCACAGCAAAACACTGTTGATGCTGCTGTTGATTTCAGTGGGAGCGACAACAAACAAGTTTGCAAAGTAGGAAACAAGGAAGACCCAGAATATGACACATGCAGCTGGAATGTAACACACTGTGTGGTGAATACAGGGGGTTGAAGGCTCGGTGACACAAACACAGGACTGTGTGTCAGAGAGCTATTGCAGTCACCAGGGTGCCCACAAGAACTCAGCTGGGCAACTCAGTGCTTCTGTTTCAAAGCCATTTTACAGATAAAAAAGGGAAAAGGAAGAAGCATCAAAAAACCCTCAGCAGCAAAACCCCAGCCTTGCTTTTCACCAGCACTAAAGAGGGGGAAGCAAAGGGAGCTGATGTAAAACTGGAGCACTGCTGGAGCCCTGCCTGTCCCCAAAACAGCCTCACCCATCACTCTCCCACAGCTCCTGCTGCCTCCCAGCGCCAGGATTCCTGAGTTTAAAGCCAAAACTCCAACCCAGGGGGCAGGTTAAAAACCATAATGGCACAGAAGGTGGAAACACAAGGGATGGGTTCAAGCAGCTACTCGTTACCAGGTTCTTCCCTGGCTTGGCTGTGCTGTGGCTGCAGAGCTGAGTCGTCCTGGTGCTCCTGGCACATCCACAGGGATTCCCAGGCTCATGGTGTGACTCAGGGATGGCAGCACAGACCAGAGGACTTGCACCACGAGCTTGCTGCAGTGTGGGGACAGGACCTGGGGCTGTGCATTCCCAGAGCCCTGCAAAGGCAGAGCTCATCTTGTAGGGAGGATCTCAGTGAGCCCTACTCTTCAGTCAGAGCCCTTGGGCCCAGGGAACCTGGGGAAAAAAAATGGCAGTCTTATAAAAGACTAATTAGGGACAAGCCTAGCTCCTCTATAGCCAATAAATTTTTGCTTTTAACTATTATCAAGGCTGGATTTTACCCAGGGAGATTTCCTATTAAAAACCAGCTTAATTAAAGCAGGTAGAAAGCTCTTGTAGGTCTCCCTACTCCTGCACCAGCACCCCAGGCAGGCAAGTTCCAAACATGCTGCCTCCCAGACCTGAAACAGGGATCAAGGGGAGATAAAAGGGACTGAGTGAGCCCAGGGACTCAGATTACAGAGGAGCAGGGAGATGGTTCCGTCACACAGAGCCAGGAAGGACAGCATCATCCCCAACCCATTCCTTTCCACCCTGCCCAAGCACCTCCACCCATAAAAGCCCTCCCAACTCCTGTCCTTTCCCTTCTCCAGTCCATAACCACCTGTCCCCCTCCAGCAGCCTCTCATTTCTTTATCTGCTGTTTCTCCTGAAGGTATTTTAAGCACCTGTGGTACCCAGGCTGTTTGCTGTTGGATTGAAGCAGGCGGCTCTGCTCTCATCTGTCAGGGTAGACACAAGCTGAAGCCAGCAGGGTACAGGCCAGCTAAACTGGGTGAGAGCTTTATATAACTTGAATGAAAGTGCCAAATTTATCCCTGCTGTGCCACAGACTGGAGGGTTGGGATGTGCCAAGAGCTCTGCTCGTACTGTGGTCCCCCAGCAGCAGCCCTCAGGGTTCGGGCTGGAGATGCAGAGCCCACCTGGTGCTGGGTGGGTTGAGGGCTCCTCTCCCTCCAGAGGAAACCAAGCTTTGTCTCCGGTCTGGGAAAGCAGGAGCTCCCAAGGCTTGTGTTCCCACAGAGTGCTGCTGCAAAGCTCTAGCTGGGTTGTTTGAATTCAGATTTGGAGGACATATTTTGAATTAATCAAATGAATTCATCATGTGAGTCATTTCCCATTTAAACGTCTGAAAGAGATGCAAACTAATGGATCAGATTGGCATGAGCAGCATGGGCTGGGTGCGAAGGATACAGAGCTGCTCCCGGGGTGTGAGATCTGTGCTCGGTCCCTGTGCCAAGCAACCCTCTGAGGGCAGAGCCTCCACCAAGTGCTGAATGGAGACACAGTAATTCTCCAGACTTTCTTCCAAGGAAGTGAAGGAAGGGAGCTCTACTTTGCAAGAGCACAAAATCCACTGTACAACATGTAGGCATCTCGTACAAAAACACAAAAATAATTAATCCAGCGCAAACTTCACTAAACCAGGTGTTTTTCAGTTGCTTTCACAGAAGAGCATTTCCTGCAAACTTTTCCATCTCACGGAAGTTAATACACTCAGACTTAATGGTGCAGAATGTGATAAATACGGGTGGCTGGAATTGGAAGCTGAGCTTTTTATTGCAGAAGGAGCAGCTGGATATTGCAGGGGTGGTGAAGAGCCAGGCTTGGGGGATCTAGTGGTCCATTTGGGATAGGTGTCCCACTGCACTTGCTGCTTCTGCAAGGAAGAGTAGGAACATGGTGAGAGCAAGGATTTCTTGTAGCAGAGGTGGGTCTTTCCAGGAAATATTCAGAAAACACCATTTCCTCAGCTGATCTGGGAGCTCTGAGAGACTTGAAAATACAAAATAATTGCTGGAAAGACATCTGAAAATGACAGTTCCTTTCTCTGCGTAGTGTTACACTTCACTGGCTCTTCTCCCTCCGTTCATTAACTCCTGTGACTACACACATTTGAGGAAAGCTCCCATTAGTCACAGTTGCTTTCCCACTCACCCTTCATGCCTTTCAGCAATAAGACTAGGCTAACTGGTACCTGTGTGTCATGGGGTTCTCTGATTAGGCTTTTTTATTTTTATAAGAGGAAGATTGGCTTCTGTTGGAAGCCTCTGGAAGTTTCCCTCCATCCTATAGAGCAGGGCCAATGAGGGCCAGCTCCGAGGAAAACTTCCTGCTTTTGAACCATTAAGTTACACCCCTGCGTGAAAACATATTTAAGAAGTTGTGGCGCAGTTAGAATTCGGCAGCCATGGGTTAACAACATCACAACGCAGACATCAAGGTCAGTGCAGGAGGAGAAGAGGAGAAGGAGGGGGAGGGACCCCACGGATCAGGGAGTGGACTTAAAACTATTGTTCCCTGAATACGTTGGTGATGACCATGGTGATTACGAGTTGTCCCCTCGAAGCCCATGGGATCCATTGGGGTGCAAAGACCCCCCTGTCGGAGCAGGGGGAGGCATGAAAGAAGCTGTTACCTCGTGGGAGGCCCCCAGAGTGGAGTAGAGTCTTGGAGAGATTTGCAGCTGAGACCCATGAAGGGAGAATCCCATACTAAGTAGGTACGGTCAGTTTTTCATGAGAGACTGCACCCCATGGAATGACCCACGAGAGAGCAGAGGATCTTTCTCTCTTGGGGGGGACCCCACGGAGCGCAGGGGAAGGACTCAAAGTTGTAATTCCCCTGTGACCGTGGTGATGACTGTGGTGAAGCGAGCTGTCCCCTTTGCAGCCCACAGGAAAACCCCCTGAGACAGAACTGTTGCTCGAGTTTTGGACTTAGATCTGCGAATGGCTGACCCAGCAACAACTGACTGTAAACCTTCCATTCCCCTGTCCCTCACACCATCAGGGAAAGGGGAGGGCATGGACAGACCGAGGGGTGGTGGTGGAAAAGTGTTTCTAACCTGTTTTTATTTCTTATTTTTAGTTTTTAGTTGTTAGTAATAAAATTAAGATAATTCTAAGTTCTGCTTTTGCCCACGGTATTAATCAAAGCTCCTCTTTTGGTTGTTATCTCTAGCCATAAATTTCTAGGTGGGTTTTTTTTCCTTCCCTCTGGAAGGCGAAGCAGGGGGCGAGGGGGAAGGCCTTGAAGGAGTTTTGCTGGACATCAGGCGTTTATCCAGGGTCAAACCACCACACCACGGAAAATAATTTTCCTGATGGCAAGTGTTTCCCTAATCCTGCTATGATCTGAGCAGTGTTACATGTGTGCAATGTAACCTCTTTCTGAGAAGTTATGGTTAGTGTAAATGCACCAATAATTTAGGACAGACACCTAATATCAAATAAATCCTTGCTGTGACTCCTACAAGCACCATCAGCAAGATGATCCTTTCCAATTATCTGGAACTTAACTGATCTGAAAGAGGGTGTCTCTGCACTGGGAAACTCAGGTCTCCCCTGAAATAGCATCATCTGTCTCTGCCTCCACTTCTGATCTCCAGGCTGCCCCAGCCATGGGCAGGCAGCAGCTCTTGGCAACTTCTCCATCCTTTGAAAGGCAGTGGGCTTCCTACTTGCTTCCTGCTGAACACCATGTTTTATTGCAAAGCCTGCACAAGGGATCTCCAAGGACTGCACTACCCCTTACCCAGGTATGAAAAATTCATGGTGAAAGTGAATACTAAGCTTGGGCAGCTTAGCAACTGGAAACGAGGCGGGAAAAGCACTGGGAACATCTGAGGAGCCAGCTCTTGGCCAAGCCCTCCCAAGACTCTCAACTCCAACGAGTTATGGGTTGCCCTGGGTCTGAAGAGCACCCCACGCTGTCCCCACCACGTGCAGCAGTGCCAGCGAGCAGGCGGCCCCGGGGCGTGCCAGGGTGTGGTGCCCGCCAGCCGCTCCAGCTGCAGCCCCACAGCAGAGCCAGTTGCCCGAAGTTGGCACTGTTTGCAAACAGGAGGATGTGTTGGCTCCCGAAGTGGCACAGCCTGTTCCCCTCCGTGCCTGTTCCGCTGGCACCTCAGCCATGTTACTGGCGTCACACCCTCGTGGGCACCGTGCCACCCTGGCAGATGGCACCGTGGCAGAGCTGCGAGAGGAACAGCGTGCACATCGACTGTCAGCATGTTAGGGGGAATATTTGTGTTCAGGAATGTTAAAGCAGCAGTTCGTGCAGTGTACTGACCCCTTTGGGGAAGGAGCAGAGCCCCTGAATGCAGGAACAGGGTGAACACTGTGAAGCCACTGCCAGCCCCCGTGCCACGGCAGGGACAGGAACTGATGGAGAGTGCAGATATTGCCACTCATCTCTACACTCACAGAATCACAGAATGTGCTGAGCTGGAGGGGACCCACAAGGATTATCCAGTCTAACTCCTGTCCCTGCACAGGACCAGCCCCAAGAGTCACCTCCTGTGCCCCAGAGCATCATCCAAACCCTCCTGGAGCTCTGGCAGCCTTGGGGCTGTGCCCACTGCCCTGGGGAGCCTGGTCAGTGCCCACCGCCCTCTGGGGGAAGAACCTTTTGCTGAGATCCAACCTCAGCCTGCCCTGACACAGCTCCAGCCATTCCCTGGGTGCTGTCCCTGGTCCCCACAGAGCAGAGATCAGTGCCTGCCCCTCCTCTGCCCCTCCCCAGGGAGTTGCCCCTGCAATGAGGTCTCCCCTCAGTCTCCTCTTCTCCAGCTGAACACCCAAAGTGCCCTCAGTGTCCTCACACACTTCCCCTCCAGGCCCTGAACCATCTTTGTGTCACTCCTTTGGACACCCTCTAATGGCTTCATATCTTTCCTATATTACTTCTGGCCCTCTTGTAGAGGAATTACTGCCTGAAGTCTTGCAGCTCTTTCCCAGGAGCTCAGTCCTCCTCTGGAAGCAGCCACAGGCACCTCTACATCAAGGGAATGTGAGCATCCTTCCCTGCTCCAGCAGAGCTTTTTGTAGACAGCTCCAGCCCATCCCAACATGCCTTGGCCACTTCTGTTACTGTAGCTGGAGCATGTGGATCTGAGGACTGACCTCAAAATAATAATAGGGACATGCCGTGAAATTCCAATATGAAACAACAATAAAAACATCTTTATTGCTGTTACTAAAAGTACTAACAGCAGCACTTTGTTCAAGCTGAGTTTTAAAGCCAGGATTTTAAAGCCTGCTTGGGGGGATATGTGCCAGAAACTCATCACAGCTTCCCCAGGCTCCTCCCAAAATACCAGACCCAGGGTGTTAGGGAGTGCCCTTGTTTTGTGTCCTTCTGTGTGTCCTATGTTAGCAATAAAAAAAGAGTTTGGTTTTGGGTCCCTTTGTGCCAGTGTAGGATTATTACATTATGGCCAAAAGGGGTAAATGAACACTATTTCCCAAACAGGACTGGCCACTGAAGCTTTGAAGTGCTGCTGTTCCTGCTCCCTGCCTGTGTTCTTTGCCTATTTGACTGTGTTGTTTGGGACATGGCCGTATGTCCGTGGCAAGTGAAGGTCTGAGGACAAGTCACAACAGGTCCCCTACACCTTTCCAATCCCACTGGCAGGGAAGAGGAGCACAGAGGCTTTGCTGAGCATGAGCACTTCAGGTGGAAACCCTTCTGAGCAGCCCAGAGATGTGGTGTCCCTGCCAGGACACTGCAAACTCCCTGTGCCCACATCCGTGCTGCAGCTGCTGCTGTGCAAGGGAACTACGGTCAGTGTGAGCAGCGCTGGGCTCCAGAGATGGCCCTTGGTCCAGCTGCTTTGTTGCTCCTGCCTAAGGACTCCTGGAAGCAATGAGGCTCATCCTGAGCATTTTGCCGGGGGAAAGACACCTTCCCCTCCCCAGGGAGCTGTGGCCAAATGGGTGGAAAGCCCCAAATTACTTGTAACTGGTTTTTGTTTCCTAGACCACAAGACCCCACTGTGAGTCACTGTGTCCCATCCCTTCTCCTTCCAGCACTTTTTCATGTGTCTGAATGCAAAGTGAAGCACCTCAGGCAGCACTGTCTCCATTTATAAGCAAATAAAATGAGGCTTGAGTGGGAACTTCCCTGGTTTGCTCTGTCGTGAGCATTTGCCTGCAAGGATGTAATACAGGTTTTCAGTTTTCCAGACTGGTTTTGGGATCTTCTGCTGCACCAGGGACTGGTGGGCAGATCTTCACAGCTCAGAAGGATCTCAATAAGAGAAGAAGGGGGGTAGGGACAGAGGTAAGTGGATCCCTCTCCAGGTGGCAATATATGCAACAAGGAGTTCAATCCCACTTCTCTGGTCCTCTCCTGGGTGAGCAGGACAAGCTCACCCAAGGTCTGGGGTGAGTCTTAAGAGAAAAGATGCAAATGGTGAGGAAAAGAAGCCATGCACAGCAACACTCTTGGCAATCTCAGATCCAGCCTTGTATGAGAAAAACAAGAGGCATTTGACACTTCTGCCAAAGCTCCGCGCAGTGCATGAGATAAGGCAGGGTAATAAAAGTGTGCCCTGCTTTCTATCTTTGCCACAAGGATAAGCAAGAGGAGAAGGCAGCACCATGCAGAGTGCAGGGAGAAAAACTGTCTCTGGTGACTCTGCACCATTCAGGGTTCAGCTTTGCTTCTGTACTTCAGCTTTGCTGACAGCTTCAACTCCTAGTTTTCATGCACTGTTACACCCGGGGATGGAGGGGCAGAGGGAATCCAAAAGGCCGGTCACTGCTGAAAGGTTACACTTGACTGATCAAAGAAAAGATCTTCTTCCTTAGAGTCGTTGTAGCTTAGAGCTCAGCTTGTGCCATGGAGCCTGTGCTGGGGTCATCCATCAGCCAGCAGCATCCTGCAAAGGGAGTAAAGCACATGAGAACGAGGAGCTGGGAGGAGTCTTGGCTTCAGGGATCTTCTGGAATCCCAGTGCTTCTCTGCTAGCTAGGTCAAAACATCCCTGTAGTGGTCCTATCATATCGACAGAAAATAAACATCCTACACACTCTCTGCACTAAAAGCCAGTATGCCATGACCTCAAAATATAACCAAGGGATCTTCCCATCTTCTAGGAAAGCATCAGCACCACTCTGTTAATCCCAGAATCATAGAATGGTTTGGGTCAGAAGAGACCTAAAACACCATCCAGTCTCACCCCTGCCATGTGCAGGGACACCTCCCACCAGCCCAGGTTGCTCCAAGCTCCATCCAACCTGACCTTGGCCACTCCCAGGGATGGGGCAGCCACAGCTTCTCTGGGCAACCTGTGCCAGGGCCTGCCCACCCTCACAGGGAGGAATTTCTTCCTGATAGTTAATTTACTTTCTTTCAGTTTATACCCACTACTCCTTGTCCTGCCTGGTTCCTGATGCAAAGCCGCTCTCTATCTTCCTTGTGGGCCTCTCTAAGCAGTGGAAGGTTGCTTTGATGTCTCCACTCAGCCTTGTCCTCTCCAGGCTGGACAGCCCCAGCTCTCCCAGACTGTCTCCATAGGGGAGGTGCTCCAGTCCCCTCAGCAACTTCGTTGCCTCCTCTGGACTGGCTCCACCAGTTACTGACCACTGCCCTTAAAAACCAGCATCATCTTGCTTTTTAAGGCACAGTCGCCCATATCATCTCTTCAGTAACACTGAGGTGGCCACAAGCTGGTGAGCTCACCTTGGTTGTGTTTCTGGACTCGCATAGAACCTGTCCCTGTGCAGGTTGGGTTTGGTTCTTCCAGCCCCCTGGTGGAACCCCTGCTCTGGGCAGTGCCAGTGCTCAGGCATTTGGCTCCAGGGCTTGCACAGGCTTTCTGCAGCTTTATGTGTCCTCGTGGAGAGCTCGAGGAGATGAAGGGATTGTTTCCCTCAAAGTGCTTATTAAAAACGTGCAGTGCAGGGCAGGATGATTGCCTGCCAAACGTCCAATTACCATTTCTGCCGGTGACACAGAGGGATGGTGATAGCATTGCCCAGCCAGGCTCAGAGCAAAGCAAAGAGCACGAATTCTCTCATCTCTGTGGGGTCAGGGCTCCTGGCTGAGCACGGGATATGCTGGATGGACTCGCTCTCCTCCAGCATAAGTGGCTGGCACAAGGGACTGTCAGCACTCAGAAATGGAATAAATGAGCAAATTTAGATTGGAAAAGGACAGGGAAGCCTATTAGATCTTGAATAGAGATATCATCATTTCTTGGTAGATACTAGGTGAGTTTTAGCTGATTCTTCTTAATGAAGAAGTTGTCGCTGAGCCAGGGATGAGCCCTGCTGTGTCCTCCACTTCTGCACGGAGGGTAACTGGCTTTTCCCCAATTTATTTCTTCCTTGTGGACTCTGCATTTCTTGGCCAAGCCTCACTCACCATGATGCTTCAGCTCAGGAGGTTGCTGCTGTGCTGGGTGAGGGCACTGGTTTGCCCAGTGAGTGTTGGTCCTGGGCAATGGTCCACCCTGGCTCCTGGAAGGGCAGGTCTCCATCAGCACACAGGGCACTGTGCCCTGCTTTCCTCCTTTCCTGGGAAGGGGAAGAGGAGTTAAACCGAGGCCCTGGAGTACAGTGTTGGATTGGGCCTGTAATGTCATTAATCTGCAAACCCACAGATAGCAGAGGTTGCTGCGGGGGGTCCAAGCCTGCAGGAACAGAAGCAGTGGAGAGGTGTCCAAACTCACACATGTGGACATGGGATCAGAGCAGAAATCTCCCCATTTTCTTTCATGTTCTGTACTCCTACAAGTGCTGGTAGTGACAAGGGAAGGGGAAAACCACAGGAAGCCAGGATGCAGACAGTGGCCATTACCATGTGCATGTGCTGCCTGTGGGACTCACTGTCCCCCAACAGCCCCACACTCATCCCACCAAAGGCCTGTTGACACTTTGAGATGGGAGGGGTTCAGCACATTTGGTGCCACCACCACTACCAGCAGCCAAAGGTACTTCCAAACAGCAGAAGATCCACCAGTAGGTGAAGCTCAGCTGCCCTCTGAGCAGGCACTGTGGAGCACAGGGATCATGGGGACAGAGCTGTCCCCTCCACAACCACCCCAAACCACCACAAACACTACGAAGGCAGCCCAAAATTTTGCTGGACTCTAAGGCAGCAGAAAAAAACAAGGCAATGGCACTGCAGCAGAGCTGTCCTTCCTTCTGTCCTCTCCTACCTGTTGTAGCTGCAAATGTCAACCCAACACGAGTGAGTCCCACTCTGAGGGCCCTGCACTCAGACTCTGGCCATCCTAACGGGATGCTGCACCCCAAGGCACTGGAGGTGGCCTGGTTTTAAACACTGCATGGAGAGTGTCACAGTGTCACCACTGCTGGGAAAGGGCCCTGGCCCCACTCAGTGCCATCACTGATGGATATGGCTGGGAGGAGCTGGGGGCTTGAAGGTCCAATTGTTCATTTGAACATCACCTAGGATGGCCTGCCCCTCTCTCTCTGTTTGACCATGGAACCCACAAAGTTTCAGGCACTTTTCCCAGGTCTGTGAACAGGCCCTGACTCAGAGCTGGCTCCCACTTGGTTCACTGCATGTTTTACAGCTGCACGTTCAGGTTGTGCAGCCTTGCAGGCATCACACTGAGCTGCACTTGTGTCTGCTCTGGAGGCATCATGAGCTGCCTGGGGAGAGCTGCTGAGCTCAGAATTATCAGATTTATTACATGGTCAGTCTCTTAAACCAAGCTCTAAACTCAAGTGCCTGAATTCAGGCCCTCCATTTGCCAGAGGGTTAAATCCATGCAGAGATGGGGATCCTACACTGCACAGCAGCACAGTCAATCCTGCTGGGAAGCCTGGAGTGGGTGGGGGATCCCTCCACCTGCACTGCTAAATGGCCTTCTTCAAAATCCTCCTCATCAGCACTCCTAGAAACTCTCTTAGGCTGCCAAGTTGGCACTAAGGTCCTTATAGGGGAGTAATCCTACAAGATCATGGAGTTTCCAAGTGAAAGCAGCTGGATACACCCAAGATCCCAGATGCATACATGGGGAAGGTGCTGCCAGCCCTGTGAATAAATGTTTAAGCCAGTAAATGCCCTCATTTCAAGCTGATGGCTCTGCTATTTGCGTGGTTTGGGTTTGAACCCCCCATGTCTCTGCCGTGCCCCAGTCAGAGCGCTGTGCCCAGCCTGGGGCTGGCCCGTCGTTTGTGCCCCCTGACACACACAGCCCTTTGCCCCAGCCAGGGGCCTTCAGAAATTAGCTAGAACAACTTCAGGCATTCTCAGGCCTTGTCTGATTTTGAGCATATTTTAGCTTAAAATATCCTTGTTTTAACTTTAATAATTTTGTCCAAAATTATTTAAGGATCTTCTGCTGTGCCTCCAACTTTCTGCAGGATCAGATGGCTCGTGCAGCTTGTCCGAGTTGTGATAGCACTTGGATATTTCTTGTCTATCCTGTTGGTTTGGGGTTATTTCACTGATATTATTACCAACTGCTTTTGGCTCTGGTTTTCCTTAGCTCTGTGCAATTGCCTGACTTTCCCCTCCATTGGAGAAATCCCTTTGTGCAGAGAGAGAAGTTCAAACAAACCTAAATAATCACAGCACAACTAACACATCGACCAGCAGGAGAGTGAGGAGTGTACCAACAGTTGGTATTGACTAGGAACTCATAAAATTAACCCTGAATGAACCCAAAAGTGAAGGGGGATTGCTCCCACTGTGGTCCTCCAGGCAACTCCATGAGAACCTGATGGCTCACTATGATTCCATGATGGAAGGGTGAGAATTAACACAGGGGACAGGGATGGGGATGTGAGCCTGGGATTTCAGACCATTTGTTTTACTCTCTGCCCCCAAAGCAGCAGAGATGGCACTGCCAGCAAAGCAGCTCAGGGGGGGACAGTTTGCAGTAGCCTTTCTCCCTGCCAGAGTTTAATAATTTTCATTTCCTTGTGCCTAAAATTAGGAGAGAAATGGCCAAACCCCATCAGTTTGGGGAAAAAGCCACCCACTCCCACCCAATCAGATAGGTCTGTTTTTAGTTTATAATTAAACTCACCCTCTTGGCTGGGAGGGAGAGCCTTCATTTAACAGGGGAGGGAGCAGGAGATCCTCTCCAGGCTGTTTTCCAGCGAGGGGGAGTTGCATTCCTGCTGGAGGGGAGCAGCGTGATGGAGCCGCGGGCGCTGAAGGGAGGCAGAGGGATTTGCTGCCCTCCCGGCACGCTCCGTTATCCCGACAGCTGGAACGGCCTCATTTCAAACATGTTTAGCTTTTTGTTTTCTGTCCTGAGGAGCATAAATCTCCGTGATGATGGTGCCATCTGTCCCTGCGAGGATGTTCGGGGTGATGCGTCTCTGCCTGTCCCTCCCCGCGGGGATTTGGGGCCAGGAGGGCGAGCGCTGTCACCGACCTACGGGGTGACTCAGAACTGCACGGGCAAGAAACATTCCCAGAGCAGGAATTTTCCCTGGACAGAGAGAGAACAATCGCGGGTGCACGAGGCCCTCGGGAACAGGACACAGCTGCCATGGAGGGGCTGGCACAGCCACGGATTTGTGTGGATGCTGCCTGGAAAACACTGCCAGTGAGGATGGGGGAATGCAAAGGAATGGAAGGGAACAGGGGGAAACAAGGGAAGAGGGGGAAGGGAGAAGGAAAGGAAAGAGAAAAAGGGGAGGGAAAAGGGGAAACAAAGGAAAAGAAAGAAGGGAGAAGGGAAATGGGGACAATAAAATGAAACGAAATTAAATGAAATTAAATTAAATAGCCAGCCAGACAAGATGAGCTGATTAACACCCCTCTCTCCTGGCCCCTCACTGCGGTCCTGGCTGAGGCTTTGCTGCCTGCAGGGCACAGCACAGAGAGCAGCCTCTGCCCAGGCACCAGTGCTCAGCCACCTTCAGGCTGGTTTTCTGCCGGCAGGGAGTGTGCAGACAGACACACAGAGCTGAACTGCCCAGTGCAGCCCAGTTAGGGACGTGCTTTGGGAAGTGAGTCCAGTGCACGCTGGACACTCCAGCCTGGTCCCTGTCTGGGTGACACTGATGTGCTCTGGGAAGCAACACTCCAAAAACTGTGCCCCAGAAGCTCAAAACTCCTTCAGAAGTACAAGAAAACTAGATTTCCCTTCTGGCTACAAAGGCTCAGCCACTGGTTCTTCTTCCCAAGACTTGCTTGGAAACCCAAGGGGAAGAGAGGGCCTTTGGCAAGAGACTGCCTGAAATGCGTGGAGAGGTTTTTTTTTTAAATTATAAACATGACTTTTTTTAGTTCTGAGCTAAACATACCGAGTCCCATTCCACCTGATGAGCAGCAGGTTCCCCTGGCTTGACTTTTCATTTAAAGATTTGTCATAGGGAACAAACTTGGGTTAAAACAACTGAATTATTTAGATGCACACGTGTCCTTCTGCCCCTGGAGGAGCTGCACCCACGATGCCCAAAGTCACGGGCAGGTGATTCAAGTGGTGGAACTGGGAGGTCACACCTCCTCAGCATCACATCTCCTCAGCATCCCACGGCTTCATCCCGCTGCTGCTGGCAGAGAACGCTGCTGGGATCTCCCACCTGGCGAAGGGATAATGCAGAGCATCCCTAAGGCAATTACAGCCGGAGATAACACCTCATTTGCGATGTTGCCTTCAATTGGCAACTTCGTGTGAAACAAGATAACAGCTTGTACTAATGAACATGTAATTTATAAACTGATGGGTCTAACGGTGTCCTAAACGTGGCATAAGAGCCGGGGAAAGGCAGATTAAGGGTGAATGTGATCTACCATCACATCTGTCTCTGAACCGCCTGGCCGTGGGTTATCGCTGCTACTTCTGCGTTGAAATGACTGTAACTGATCAGTTTAAGTCAATCTCGGAATTTCTAATGAGGGGATTAGCTGGAGAAAGGGTTTCTTTGCCGAACACTTCATTGCTGTTTAGCTAACTGTCGAGGATCAGGAGGAAGGGCCCACAGTTGCATATTAATAGCAGCATTAGATGCTAGTGCAGCTGCTTTATCAGGGTTGTTATCACTCTCCTGAAATAACTGAAATGGAAGAGCCCCATATTTTTATTTTTCATGTAACACAATGTTCCATTACTGCAGGTTTTATTTTCAAAACTTGAAGCGTTTTTATAATTTCTGAAATGCAGTATAACAACAGAACAATTTCCTTTAAATCAAAAGCTCTTCCAAGTCATTTAACTTCCAAAACTTTGAATTCTTAAGTAAAAAAAAATAAAATTAAAAAATGAAAGAAATTCAGTCTGAGTACTACTAATGAGCATATCACAATTATACTGAGACTGCCACACGGGATTTCTCTTTACAGCAGCTTGATTCATGGGGGAAATTAACTTGTTTTAAAGTAACAGTTTTTAATAGAAATGTTCTGCTGACTGTTCTTGCATGCTGGCTGGAGTCTGCTTTGACATGCCAGGTCCTGGAGGCTGGGATGAGCTCCTTCTCCGTGCCCACCTTGTGCCACTGAGTGGATCCTGCCCACAGCCTGCTGCAGCAACACAACTCATACCAAGAAGGCTCCTGTAATTGTTTGGGAAAGGAAAAAAAGAAAAAGCAAAACTATTTAAAGTCTTGGGAACTTCTGAAGTCAGCACTTGAAGAAATATGAAATGCAATGAAATAATGAGAAACAGGGAATGAATCATTAAAATTGCATCACCGTGCCGTGTTCCTGATCACATCTCCCTTAATGTCCTCAGAGTCTGAACAATTGATTAAGAAAAACACCGCTGCACAATAAAAATTGGAAACAGTTAAGAAGAAACAGGATTAACAAACTCTTACAGGAAAGGTCAATTATTCCTCCCAATTTATTGCTAACCTGACATCTGTAAACAAATCACTGGAGGAACTCCCCGAAGACTACACTCTGTCCGACAAGACATCCTAATTAATGAGGATGCGCTATGCAAACACAAATAGAAGCAGAGATAATATCTAAACCCAGCCTTAAAAAGATACAGTGGAAACGTTTTCCCAGGAGGTTGAGGGAGATCAATAAAGGGGAAGAAGGTTCAGAAGACTCAGAATTTGCCATGGAGTAAGGGCGAATAATCTTTGTGGTTATCAGAGCTGAGATGGCGAAACGAATTAAATGAGTTTAGAGAGGACTTAGTGAGACTGGCTTAAAAATGAGAGAAGGGCTGGCAGAAAAATGAGAGAGGGCTGCAATCACCCTTTGTGCTTCACAGCAGCACAGGGCTCAGCCAGGATTTTCGGGTGCCCTGCACGGTTTGAGATGCTCTTGGGCTTAGCGAGCGTCTCGCTGACCTTCAGCATCCCTGAAGGCTGTCGTACTTGGGGAGCGCTCCACGGAGGTGCCTGATCCTGCCATTGTTCCAGCCCAGTTCCCAGACCCAAAGGTCAGGTTTTTCTCCTCCCTGGCTGCCAGTCTCAGCCGTGCCTCGAGAGCTGTGTGCTGCTGTGGCATCCTCTCCCCTGGCCAAATCCGCCGGCAGCCGGGCACGGCGCCCGCCCCAGGGCCCTCCATGAGCAAAGCTGGGTTGTGGCAGCTCATATTAAAGATTCCTCTTCATCAGCATCCCAGTGATTAAATATGTATAGAGCATCTGAGATCCAATTTATTTCTTTTGTGTTGTAAATTCCTTTTCTTGTTGGCTTTTTTTTTTTGAGCTGCTTATAGTTAAGACCTTCAGACAGCTCAGCACAGCTTGAAAGCAGCCATGCTCCTCTTATATCCCATCCACTGAAAGTGCAGCCCCCTCTCCTAGTCAACCAAGAGATTCTTCTTTATTCATTCCAGTAATGATTTGATTTCCTTCTTTCTTAATGAACAGAGTGACACTGCATTGAGTCACTGATGTGCAACTTGCTGGTTTTTCCCTCCCTTTGGAAAGTTTTCAAAATATTTATAAATTTCAAAAGAGCAGAGAAAGAAAGAAAGAAAATAAAGTTGCACTGTGTTTACCTGGCTAGTGCTGCCCCTTCTCCTTCTCATCTGTGGAAACTGTAATTCATCCCATAGTCGGGGTTGCCTTCAGCAGGTGGGTGGGTGGCAGTGTCCCCTCTCCCCTCTGCTCATCCCTCCTTGCCAAGCAGCAGTGCCAGGGGACCAGGCAGGGATGCAGCCAAGCAGGAGGTGCTGCTCTGAGGTTAGGGCCACCACACCAAGGATCAGAGACCCCGTGCCCAATGACCCACACCTTGAGAGTCTTCTGTAAAGGGGTTGTTGTGTTTGTGTTGCTTTGGGAAGCGCTTTGAGGTCTTTGGGCAGACACAAATCACAGAATCACTGACTGGTTTGAGTTGGAAGGGAACTTAAAAATCATCTTGTTCAAACCTCTGGAGACTAGACCAGGCTGGGGCAGGGACACCTTCCATCAGCCCAGGTTGCTCCAAGCCCTGTCCAACCTGGCCTTGGACACTTCCAGGGATCCAGGGGCAGCCACAGCTTCTCTGAGCAACCTGTGCCAGGGCCTGCCCACCCTCACAGGGAAGAATTTCTTTCTAATCTCTAATCTAAATCTACTCTCTCTCAGTTTTAAGCCATTCTGCCTTGTCCTGGCACTCCACGCCCCTGTAAATAGTCTCTCTCCATCTTTTTTTGTCGACTTCCTTCAGGCACTGGAATGCCACAATGCGGTCACCCCAAAGCTTCTCTGTTCCAGGCTGAACGATTTCAGCTCTCTCAGCTTTTCCTTCCAGCAGAGCTGCTCCAGCCCTCTGACCATCTTGGTTCCTCCTCTGGATTTGCTCCAACCCAAGGCACGTATATCCCAGAGGAGGTGTTGGATATCCCTGTACCAGAGAATCCCCCATGGTCATTGCATGAAGAGCTTTCCTTCACAGGGTCCTCAACTCACCCACAGCCCCTCACTAGCCCAAAACACCAGGGAACATTACCCTCCTCTTGCCTGGCATACATGTGAATAAGCAAGAAAGCTTTGGGAGGTATGGAAATGCCCATTAAGTGTCTGCATCCACACACTGGTGGGTGCTGTGGGACTTGTGCCATAGAGTCATGATTTGGAGCTGCTGGTTTGCCCCATGTCCCTGGGACAACACTGCAACCAGGGTGCCAGCCCTGACAGAGGGCATGGAAAAGGATTTCACAGCTGTCACCTACACAGGGGTAAAATGTGGGTGTTGAGCTCTGTGTGGGAGGAGACAGCACCAAACATGCTTTGCAAGGGATGACGCAGATTCACACAGTCACTCCCTGGCTGGATGCAGCTGAGAGGTGATAAACTGTCCAGTCCTGCCAGTCCAGAAAGTCAACAGAATAGCAAGAATGGCAGGTAAGGAGTGCCAGACACAGGCAATGACTGCCAGACTCAGTGCCAGTAGATATTTGGATGGGAGCAAGTGTCCTGAAGGTCCAAAGCTGACTTACCAGAGACTGCTCCAAGGCAGAGAGTTCCCAGAAGGCTGAAGTCTTTGGGAAGCTGAATCATCCTCCTTGGGACTGTGGATGGGTTGGAATGACCTTCAGGTCTAACCCAGCCCTTCTTGCATGACATGGGAGACTCATTCCCCAGAGCAGACCTGAAGCCTCAACCCTCAATGCAAACCCCAAAGCTCAGAGCTCAGGGCTCCACCAGGCTCCAGGGAGTGTGGTGACCCAGACAGTACATGGGGAACTCCTAGCATGGTGTCAGCTTGGGGACATCCCTCTCTCAGGGATTTCCATCTCTGTTCATACCTAAGACAAGAAGTGAGAAGCTGTTCCCATTCCCCTGTGCCCCAGACTGGGAGCAGAAGGAGAGGACCAGCACACCACCTGGCTCCTGACAAACGCAGGATGCTCCAAATCCAACATCCTCCACCTCCAGGCTCTGGTGGGTGTTTCAGGGCTCTTGGCTCCCACCCAGCTTGGTGTTTCCAGCTCCCCCTGTGCCAACCCCTGCAAAATCTGTGGGCAGAACCCTCGCTCCCTCCCACAGCCACAGTGGGCTCTGCAGCACGGAGTGACTCCCTCCAGATGGCTGTAAAGGTTAACAAGGAATTTGTTTGGAGTTACGTACAAATCAGATTGTCTTTTTTTTTTCCTGACAGGGAACAAAAACAACCACAATTTCAAGCCCACACAGGCAGCGCAGCCTTCCAAGGTGGTTCAGTTGCCATAGACGACTGCAGGCAGCCGAGTTGTCACGCTGGGCCCACGGGGACCCGCCGTGACTCAGGGGATGGGAGTGAGCTGAGCTCCGTCCCCTCACCTGGCACCTCCTCACCTCCCTCCGGCAGGAGTGGCTGCCCAGGCTGCCTTCCCACGGCTTTGTGACAGTGGAGTCTGGGCCCATCTGCCCATGGCTGCTGGCATCTGGTTCAGTGGATGGGGTGGGTTCCTCCACAGGGGGATGAAAAATGGAGGAAGTGGAGATTTGGGGCAGAATCTGAAATCTGACAGTGTTTTTGCCATCTGCCGTGAACACTCAGCCTGGAGCTGCTCTGTCCCTGTTGCCCTGTTCTATCTTTCCCCAGTCTCCTTTCCTCCAGTCCCCCCAGAAACTCATCATCCTACCTGCAAAACCTTGCCTGTGGCCAGCCAAGGGGCTGCTCCTCGGGTTTCCTTCGCCACTCTACCAGCCAATGGCTCATGTTCTTGGGGACCAGAACCACCACACTGGTTGGGTTTGGTCTGCAAATTATCCAGCACATCTCTGGAATGCTCTGGAAAGGGATGGGAGCAGAGATACCTGACTTTTGTTGCTTGAGATGTCTGCCAGGGTCAGAGTCTGTGATGCTGCATGGGACATAGCAGGTGGGCACTATTGTGAATGTGGAACGAAGGGAAAGGTTTGTGTGTGAAAGCTCCAGGAGAAACACCACACATGCTACAAGAACTGCTTGTTTCGATAACCCCAGGACACAACTGGCAGCAATGACACTGGGAACCCCCAAGGACCGGTTTGCACCAGGACCTGGCTGTGGATGGGTCATCAGCAAACTCCCACACTGGGTCTCCAGGGGGAGGCATAGTCCAGTAGCAACAGGATTAATGTGGCCTTTCCCAATGGTGAGGGATCATCTGCCCCAGACCTCCCTGGGCTGGGACATCAATTACAGACACAGATGGAGTTGTTTCACTAGCCTGATGAACTTCCCCAAAATCTTTAATGATATAAATTTTCATAAGTTTTAGATAGAATTGACATTGGATGTGGAAAGGTCACTGTGGATATTACTGTCCATGCAAGAAATGTTACACTGGAATGAGACTAACACACTCAAGGCAGAGCAGGGTCCTCCTCTGCACTCTGGTGAGACCCCCCTGTAGAGCTGCCTCTGGCTCTGGGGAACAACATCAGAAGGACATGAAAGTGCTGGAGTCAGTCCAAAGGAGGCCATGGAGATGCTCCAGGGCTGGAGCCCCTCTGCTCTGGAGCCAGGCTGGGAGAGCTGGGAGTGTTCACCTGGAGAAGAGAAGGCTCCAGGGAGACCTGAGAGCCCCTTGCAGTGCCTAAAGGGGCTCCAGGAGAGCTGGAGAGGGACTGGGGACAAGGGATAGAGGGACAGGACAAGGGGGAATGGCTTCCCACCGACAGAGGGCAGGGTTAGATAGGATATTGGGAAGGAATCCTTCCCCGTGAGGGTGGGCAGGCCCTGGCTCAGGTTGGGCAGAGACACTGTGGCTGCCCCATCCCTGGGAGTGTCCAAGGCCAGGTTGGACGGGGCTTGGAGCAACCTGAGCTGGTGGAAGGTGTCCCTGCCCACGGCAGGCATTTGGAATGAGTTGATTTTTAAGGTCCCTTCCAACCCAAACCCCTCTGTGATAAAGGATCTTGGGACACACTGGCTGGTGTCAATCATTTTTTACTGCTGCATTCCCAGCAGATGCAGCACTAAGGGCTGCTCAGAGCTACAAACCTTCCCATTTTCTCCCAGGGTTACTCTGCGGGCCTAGGTGACACAGGCTGTCAGAGCAGTGAAGTGCCTCCTCATTTTACACAGTCAGAAACATGGAGAGCACAGAGGCTGGATTGTGGGGTAGGGAGTGGAACATGAGGAACATTTCTTCCTCTCCTCCTGGAGAAAAGCTGATTTGCCAGTCTCCCAGGGATTCCTCTGGACTCACTAGAGATAAAGGGGAACAGAGAGGTTTGATTCTGGCTTGCAGAAGGAAAACACACTCTCAGCTCTGTGGGGGCTTGAAACATCATCTGACATTTTTAAGGGAAGTCCTTCTGGTCAGATTGAATCCTACCATTCCTGCCACACAGCCCCTATGGATTGAATAAAGCTGATGCCAGGGCCACTTGGATGGAATATGTCTCTCCAGTCCTCCCTTTTATATGCCAATATTGGAAACAAATGGATTCATCTCTGCCTGGACACAGCTGCTCTGCAATGTAAGCATTGTGAGTTCAAGGCAGACCCTCCAAATAGGCAATATGTTCACCTGGAAATTTTCAAAGCTGTTTAGCAACGTCCGGATCACCTGTTTTCCATGGCTGCATCAGGAAGAGCAGGAGGAGAAGCTGCAGTTAGCTATTAGCAATAATAAGAGCGAGCACACCACATGCCACATTAGGAATATACTTACAAAATGTGTTCCTCGGCTGTACATTCACAACATGTGTGTCTTCTTTTTTAGCATCGATGTGCAGCATAATCCAAAATCTGGCACTGTGGGTTTTTTCCCCCAAGCCTGTCCTGTTACCCAAATTGCTTTGGCTTAAAACATTAGTTCCCTTGGGCGTCTGTTATTCACAGACTTTGTGATGCCAACTGAACAGCTTCCAGGAGCTCTGATGTCTTTCTTTTTATTTTATTTTTTAATACTGTGAATCACTTTATTCCATCCACCTTCTGGAACAATTCCCTGGAGAGTACCAATTCTGCCGAGCATCTGCTCATGCAGGAAAACCACGGCCATTCTTCCACTGAAATTTTTCCCTCTTTATGGTCATTAAAGGCTCTTCAATCGCTTTTACTGATAAATCCTGGGGGTAATGTATCAGAAACAAGTTGTCCCTGTTGCTTGGATTGCCTGGAGCCCATTCCTGCTGATTCCAGACATTTGATGCCCACTGGGACCATGGGCAGCACCTCTCCTGGGGTCACAATTTTTCTGTGGTTCCACAGGCTTCTCCAAAAATTTCTCCTGGACCCTGCATGGAGACTCCCTGTGAGAGGAAGGGAGTGGAGAGAAAAATGAGAGCTTTTTGTTAATGCACCCAGATTATTTAGGATATTAAGGACAAGGGATGACCGTGAGGAACTGCAGAAGGACCTTGTGATGAGTGACTGGCCAAGAAAATGACAAAAGAAATGCAGTGCAGATAAATAGTGACGCACGTGGGAGAAGCCATTCCCAACTTCAGAAATAAAATGATGGGCTCTGAGCTGACTATTAACTCTCAGGAACAAGATCTCAGGGTTATAATAGATAGTTCTCTGAAAACATCAGCTCATTGCTCAGCAGAGATAAAAGAGAAAAAAGCATCTTGAATGTTAGGGATTACTCAGAGAAAAACGGAGCAAAACAGCCAAAATCACGCTGCCACTGTATAAATTCCCTGTGCACCCACACAGAGAACACCACACAGGTGGAAAGGGATGAAGTAAAGCTGGGAAAGCTTCGAAGAAAGGTGGGAAAGATGATTAAACACACTGAGTGCCTTTAGGAGAGGGAGTGAGGATTCAGGTGGGGAGCTCCAAGGCTTGAGCTCCACCACAGTATTCCACCCCTGGTGATGGGCCTTTCCCACCCACAGGGTGACAGGCAGCGACCACGGCTCAGCTCCTGATGCAGCAGCTCCTCATCAGGGGGTGATTTGAGCCCACGCAGGTGCTTCCCCTGCGTTTTGGGTTGGTATTTGTGCCACTCGCTGTGGAGGAATGGATGGCCACCACACACAGCACTGCTCTCCATTGGGGCTGCATGTCCCCCGTGCTGGGCTGGCAGCGTGGGCACTGGGGAAAAGGAATTGGAGCAGTTTGGCAAAAAGCAAGTGATGGATGCCAAAATAAAATTATATATATAAAAAAAATAAAAATGGGGGGGTAAGAAGGATCTAGCTTCACCTTCTGTTCTTGTCATTCTTCTGTGCTAGCAAATCTGGTGGGAGGAGGAAAAGGAAAAAAGGCAGAAATCCAGCCCAGTGATGGAAGCAGGATTATTGCACTGAAAGGAAGAAAAATTGAGAGAGTTTGGGGCTAAAGCCATCTATTCCTGTTTAGAAACATCCAAGACCAAATTCCTGTTCCCAGCTCTAACTCTTGGGTACACCAGCCACTGAGGGAACTTTCACCTTTCTAGAGGGGGAGGATGAGACCCAACAGCAAACATCTCCTGGCATTCGGGATCAGGGTGGCTGAAAAGACGGGGGGAGGATGGAGAAAGGCAGAAGGATCAGGGTGAGGGAATAACTGTGCAAAGGTTACGCTTGTACAAAGCAGCACTTATGAGGACAAGCCTGCCCCGAGACTGCACTCTGGGGACTTGTCCCCAGACAGGGTGTCATGGCCCCATGGAATCACCTACAGTTACACTGCTGCTGCCACCACACCTGCATTCTCAGGGGACACAGGTTCCCTTTGCAAAGGGAAAAAAATGTACCAAGCAGGAACAGGGGCACAAGCAAAGAGCTCAAACCAGCAGCTTTACAGGACTGGGCTTGTCTGCTGCCAGCAGGCTGGTGTGCTGCCCTGGGAAGGATTGCCAGGGAGAGGGAACTGGAGGCCTCCACAGAGTCAGGCTCCCCTTCTGCTGGGTACAACACAATGAACAAGACATTTCTCACCTTGACAGCTCATGCATAGGTAGAGAAAGCAGGTCTTGGAGTGGGAAAAAAGACACAGGAGTGAAGAGACATGGCCAAGAGTGCACCCACTGCTCAGTGGCATGGGCAGTCCCAGCCTGGTGTGCTGCTGTTTGCTGGCCTTTGAATAATGCATCCCCAAGACCACCCCTTCTCAGCCCAGGCACTGCACGGGTTCCCTTTGACAAGGACAGAACAATTCCATGGAACACTGATGACATTCTCAGCTCTTGAGGGCTGGGTATAATGTATGTCTTCATTTGGTATGCACAGGTGAGCCAGGATATTTATTGCTGGGGCGAGTCTGGTCCCAGCACGGAGCTTGTGTGCTCATGGGGCAGCAGGGCAAGAGCTGCTCGCTCTGCCTTTCACAGGGGCATCTTCATACATTCCCATTATTTCTGCCTTGGATCTCCTTTGGAATCCCTGTAGCTGCCGAGAGGGAATCACAGCTAACAAGAAATTACGACTAAGTCACTTCAGCCCCGAATAAATTATTAATTTTAATCACATGAAGAAATAATAGACTCCTCTGCACACCAGCCTTTGCCCATCAGACAGAGTGTCCTTGTGGATGCAAGGACTAAATTCACCCTTCTGGGAGATATTTGTAGTATTTGACCATATCCTGTAGCAGGGAAGAAACTTCCACCCACTTCTGGATATGTTTAACTTTCTGCCAAAACAGGTTTCTTGTGCGTGGAGTGACTTATCTCCCCTTGGCCTCCTCCAAACAAAGTCCTGCCCTGAAATCCAGGAAACTGCCTTCAGGAAAAGATGCTCCTTGCTGTGTGGGAGCCTGGGAGAAAGAGTTTCCATTTTGCTGTGCTCCCAAGCACTGCCTCCTGCCAGCACAGCCGATGGTCCCACTCCCTCCTGTGAGGGGATGTCGTGCAGGACATGCTCCTGGGTGACTCTGAACGAGCTGTCCTTGACCTGGAGCTCAGGGAAGCAGGATGCAAGCCCGCTGTGTTGGTGGGGGCAGGCAGTGGTATGGCTCACTCAGGGTGGTTCTGTTGGATACCCCAAACGAAAATAGATGCCTAAACACACCCAGAGCCTGCAAAAAGCCTTCATTACCCACAGTCCCAGAGAAAGCTTGGACACCAGTTCACCATCAGCCCAGGTTACTCTCAGTGAGGAGAGGGAGTCTTTGTGGCTTTAAGCAGATCTGTGAGGTGAGCATGGGACAAGCAGCAGCTCTTTCTGGTTCATGAATGGAGTGTGGCAGGAGGGAGGAATCCTAACCCTGCTCAGGTGACTAGACCAAAGGAGAATCCAGATACTCTCTTCCAAGCTGTCCTGCCCTATGGCCATACTGTTCCATCACTGCCTCACCACCCACAACACAGAGATTGTCCTCTCCCACTCCTTTGGCAAAATTCCTTTATCTGCAGGGATTACAGAAGGTCTTTCCACAGAACCATCCTATGTTGCCCCTGTATCTCCCCATGCACCCATTTTTTCTGTTTCTTGGGGATTTCACAGGGATGTATTTGGGATTACAAGTTGAATTGTGAGCTGAACTGAATGTGTTATTTAATGAACTGGATGAAATATTAAACCATGCCTGGTATGAAGCATGGTGAATTCTGTAAGAAAAAATATATTACACTTGGGGAGGACTGAAGATAATCAAACATAATGAATGAATTTAGAATCAGGACACACAGAGCTTAGAGAAGTTAAGTTTTGTTCATTGTGAGCCTGAATTGTATGTGACGGCCATTCAAGGCAAGTTCTGCTGCCTCATGTTTTCTCCTGTTGTGAATGACATTATTGTATTTTTCCATTTAACATAAATCTATTTTTCGGAAGGCTGCTTCCACCCGAATAGCATCGGCAGATCCCATTAATCACAGTGCTCTCAATCACTCAGAATTATTTAGAACCTCTTTTGTGTGTCTCTGGCACTTTCCCCATTTATGATTAATCTTAAACTAAACCAACTAAATAAATAAAACTGCAAGGATCCAAAAAGCATCCCTGTGAAGATCTTATTTAAGCAAGACACACGTTGACAGTTTAGGAGCTTGGAAATTTTCTCTCCTGGAGGTTTCAGGAGGAGGAAAGAGGCTTTTTGGTCCAAAGCAGGAGGCTGAGTTTGGAAAGAAGATGAAGTCCTGACCTCAGTGGGGCGCAGCCCTCTCTATTTTGGGATCTATTCCCTTGGTCACAGCCCATGCCATTGAGTTTCTTCTATACCTACAACAGACACCTGATGGGCTGTGGTGACCATCTGCTGTGGGGTGCCTTGTGCCATCCCCTGCCATGGCCAACTGCAAGGATGGGGCATGAAGACTAGGACTCTTTTGGGCTCTCCTCTGGGTTTCCTCTCCAGGGCTGGAAGCCAAGCTGAGCAAACCTACTCAAGAGAAGTGAGAGAACACTGCTGCTCTGGCATGTCTGTACCTCTCTGTTTCCCAGGTGACAATTGCTATAGCAATGCCACCCCCTGCCACCTGCGAGGAGGCAGCTATGCCCCAGCAAAGCCAGCCCTCCAGCTGCTTCCCCAGGAAAGCCCAGGGAATCTCTAGCCAGATGTTTGCATGTGCAGTGGTGCCGCTGTTTCTGCAGCGAGAGCAGTGATGGTGAAAAGATAATGGAGTTTAAAGCCAGAACACCAAGCAGAGCCCAAATCCTACCTGATACCTGCTGGCAGAGATATGTCTGGAGCTCAAGAGAACTGGAAAGAGTCATTTAATTCCCCATGTCATGGCCAGGGTATGCTGCAGTAAGCAAGAAGAACAAAGTGTCTGCATGTTAGAGAGAGTCTTTCCTTGCTGGAAATCCAGGGTGTTTGATGAAGCACAAGAGCACATATCCATGTGCTAACCCCATTCCTACATCTTTGTATTAGCTGTCGTCCACAGCCATATGTGAGGCATAGAAATATCATATATGTGAGTCACAGGTATCCCAAACCCCGAGGCCTCCCTTCTGTTTGAGTCTCCTGTCCCCTCAGCACACCACTGTACATGAGGATGTCGTGTGCTCCTGCACAGCTGCCTGAGGAGCCAGCTCAGCCTCAGCAACCAGCAGATTAAATCATGCACTTGTCAGGTGTGGGGCATTAGGGCTGAAACAAAGAGACGGTGTTGGGCAACACCACAAGGATGCTTTGCATGTGCAGCGTGGGGCAGTCTCTGAGGAAGCAGCTGCTCTGCCTCCCCTCCGTCCCTGCGCTGCTCAGCTGGCTTGGGCTCTCACTAATAAACTAATTGATTCAGCTTGGCCATCCGGAACTCTGAGTAATTTCAATATTGAACCTCAGCTGTAATTAATTCAGTCAATACAGTCAACGCAAGTCATGGGTGATGCAGGGACGGCGGTGCCACGCCGGGCAGCTTGAGTGCCCCTGCAGAGAGTGGGACACTGTGCACGGCTCCAAGGTGGAAAAAAACCTGGAAAAGCTTGGCAATGGCACCAGAAACTCCACCATACCCAAAAAACATCCACAGGACCCCAAAGGACCCAGCACAGAACCAAGAGCCATCTGAGCTACTCATGCAGCCCAGATTGAACAACAAACACATGCTTCGTTTGGAACAGTAATTTTAGAGTTTGGAGGCAAAATAATTTTAAATACAAGAGCTTAATAGCCCTGAAATTGGGGCAAAAGGCAAGGAGTCTTGTGGGGACCCCACCCAGGCAGATCCTGATTTTCCCTGCAAAGGGCAGGGAATTGTCCAGGAGCACGAGGCTGCCCTGGGTATCCAGGAAGGCAGGACAGGAGCTGAGCGAGTGCCTGGCATCTCTGGAATACAACCCCTGAGCCACGAGATGGATTTTCTGGAGCCTTATGAAACCCTGGGTGATGGAGCCTCTAGATCAACAGCACTGAATCCTCTTGGAGCAACACAGCACGGAAGGTAGGGAGAAGGAAGGACTTTTGCCGAGAGACATAAAGGCAGCTAATAAATAATAGAGGGCAGTGTTATTACTTTTTTATCTTACAAAGTCAGACCAGCTTATGAAAGCCAGGCTGGTGCAGAATGCTAATAGGCCAGACTTGGCAAGACAGAGTTACTGCTCTGGACCCACACAAGGGTTAACTCAAGCTGAAGGAGAGGAGCCACCCTTCCCCAGCACACAGCCTGTCCCTCTGCAAATGACTCTGCTCCTGTCCCAGAGCATGCCTGGCCACTGGGTAGGGCCTCTTCCCAGTTCCTTCCGTGGTCGTGGTTCCTCTGATAAATATCCAGGACCCAAGAGAGCTTTGGGAGGCCGGGAGGGGTGGCTGGGGCTGAATGTGGTACTTGTGCTGAACGAGATGTGGTGCTTGTCCTAATGTGTGAAACCACTGTGGAATGGCCAACAACCACGACTGGGAACCCTTCTGTTCATTACCTAACCACGGTGCTTTACCTCTTTGCCCTCCTTACCAAACAGGGCAGGTGGTGTCTGGAGGCCAGGGATGGTGATGCTATGCCTGGACTAACCCTGCTGCATGGAGCCCTGTGTTTTCTGCACACCCATGCTGGTGCCAGCTCTGGGAGATTCCCCAAATCTCTGGCAAGGGCAATGCACTCCAGCACTAATGCTTCATCTTGCTTAGATGAAGAGCAGCAAACACATCAACAGACGAAGCACAACACAGCAGCCGTGAGGAGCCATCAGGGATGGGCAGGAAGGCTGGGAAGAAATTAAAAAAGCAACCAACGTGGTCTTTGGGATGAGAATGTTCCAAAGTTTGATTTTCCAGAGGTAAAATATCAGCTGTCTTGCAAAAACCTCTCCTTGACTTTGTTGATCCCATGCAAAGCTGTGGGTTATAGCCCTGACTGTGCCTAGCACTTCAATGTCAGCACCTCAGGGGTGTTTTGCTCAGTCTGGGCAGCAGAACAGAACCAAAGGGCAGCAAATGTGTTCTGACTTCCCTGCTGATGTCATCCCCCAGCTCTGCACCTCCTGTGCAGGATGTGTCACTCCAACTCGTCACCTTTCGTCACACAGGCTGATTTCAGGTAATTCCCAAGACTTGGTTTTGATAAACCACTATTTCAGTGTTCTATTTACAGATGGTAGAAGGCACTATACTAGGAACCTGCAGAGAACAAAATATTCTGCGTAGTCACACAGGAGGCACAGCTGATCCTCGGCAGCATCACCGTCACCACAGTGAGGCTGAGGGGATGGTCTTTTTGCTCCAGCATGACCCTTGCCCTACACCCTCAGAGATACAGCACCAGCTATTTCCATGGCAGCGTCTCCCCAGCAGTGCAAGCAGGAGCTGGGAGGATATCGGAGGGACAAGATCACATACAGGTTTATAATGTCACCACAGCACTGGCCTCATGCTCCATCTGTGCCAGTCCTTGCTTCACCAGAGTCCTCTCCTGGCCCTGCACGTGCCCCAACGTGCCCCAGGCTCCTGGCACTCTCTGCTTGCTCCCTGGGGACTAATGACAGCTGAAGGGAAACTGGTCTGTCAGCCCAGAGGGGTTGCAGGGTATCGAAGCTCTGTCATCCCCTGAGTGATTTTGCCTCCTTCCTTCATAAGCATGGCACACACAAGCTGTCAGGGCTATTTTTCTAATTATTAGATTTTATTGGAAATCAATAAGCAAATAAGATGATTTTTTTGGTCCTAATGCCTCCATAGCTCTTCTTGCAGGGCCCAGGTGTTGCCAAACCCACTGAGAGACTCTTCCAGCATGGTGATGGATAGCCCATGCCTGACTCCACTCGAGATGTTTGTTGGCAGGTGGGGGTGAGCTGAGTTGTGAGTACAAGATAGGGTTAACCCTGATATGGAGATAAAGCCCCAAGGTAATTATCCACTGAGTCCTGCAGGAATTAGGGGTGCTGGGTTCCCTGCAAGCCCTGCTGCCTGCTCTGAAGGACTCGTGTGCATCTCTTGCTATGAAAGCTGCCTCAATTGCCTCTTAATTTGAGCCCTGTCAACACAAGAGCTAAATGAAGAGCCATTTCTGTTAGAAGGAGTGCTGGGAGAGACGTGGGCTCTCCTCAGCTCATTAGTGGGCTCGGTGAGCTCTGCAGCCATCGTGGCTCTGCTGGTGAGCTGGTGTGTCCGTGGGCTACAGCCCCACACTGCCAGCGTGCCCTGGCACCTCTCAGAGCACAGGGGCTGAGCTGGGAGAGGGCATCAAGGGCAAGCCCCTCTTCTCTGGCAGGATGTTTTTCTCAGTATTGGACCTACTGGAGATCAATAGGTATATAGGGTAGTTCCTCGTACTGTATCGGAGAACAATAACAGTTCTCAAAAAATTCACAATATATCATTGGAAAGAATGAAAGCAAAAATAAAATGTATATGCTAAAGTAAGAGGGGCTGTTTCAAAAGTCTAGCCTGACTCTTTGCTAAAGCAGTAGAAGAAAATAGTGAAATAGAAGTAATTAAGGAAGAAGGGAATCATGAGCAGCTCGGCACAGCAAAACCCACGAGAAGGCGCTTCCAGTCTCCTGGGGTTTGCTCCCGCTCACCCCAGCTACCAAAGGAATGCCAAGTCCTTGGATTAGGAACAAGATTTACAAAGAGACCTTGTGGAAAGAAAAAGAAAAAAAAAAAGAAAAGAAGCCTGGGATGATTTAAAGAAACCTGGAGTGAATAAATTAGTGGGGGAGCGGAAACAAGTAGATGGAATTACATGGGAACGTTACATAAAAGCAGCTGACGTCTGACTCTTGCAATTAATTCAAATTGGGCTGAGCCTGGGCTTTGGGGAAGAATAACTGGTGGGCGGTGGTGAAAGGAAGAATAAGCAGTGGTGCACTGAGCTGGGAGGTGGTGTGTGGCTGTGCTCCCTGGTAGGGCTGGGCTAAATGAACAGGACCTGTAGGAATATATCAGGGAAACTCCCCAGCTTTAGGGAGAGCTGGAGGAACAGAGAGAGGGGCATGGGCAGAGCAGAAACACAGAGAGGGAGACATACTTACACCTTTCTGTTGGCTCCTTGGCTTACACCCAGCCTTTCCTCTGTTTCCCCCAAATCTGGAACAGGGACTGCCTGAGGGTGACCTCAAGATTTGGCCATCAGGGACACAGAGACCTGTGGCTAGAAGGGACTTCCTGGGTCATCAAACCCTGCTCTTGCATCTCTGGAACCTCACAGGCATCATCTGTGACAGGGGCTCAGCTCCTCCTGGGGAAAGCAACCCATTGAGCCGTAGTTTACCTGGCCAGGGCCATGGTCCAGGCTCCAGTGATGCACATGGGGCACCAAGGCACAAGAACAGGAGGTGACCCTCAACTGTATCTCCTACAATGTGGAGAGGGTTATAGGAAAAGGAGGATGGGGCAGTGGTCACCCATGAGAGGCCATTACATGGAGCAGCTCAGAGCCAGGTGCAGGGATAAATCCCAAGGAAGCCTCCTGAGTCTCTGGTCACCAATACTTGCAGTGGCATCACTCGGTAGCTCTGGGCCTAGGAAAGAGGCTCAAGGACACAGCAGTGCTCCCCCAGGAGCAGGAGCACCCCCTCAGACCCCAGGCATGCAGGGGCTCCCCATCTCCTCCAGGTCTCCCCTGGTGACTGTTCTACAGGCACTTGACCCACACACAGAGCACAGCTCCCACTGATCCTAATGCTGCTAATCCTGCTCATTTCTGTTCCCAAAGGGTCCTGTTTAGTTCCAATCTCCAGTCCTGCAAGTGCTCTAAGCTTTGGGTGACTTCCTCTCCATACAGCATACCCATGCCCAAAACTTGCCTGTTCCTGTGAGCTGGAGACGGAAACAGCCACAAGATGATTTTGATGACTGAGAAGTTTTGTGCAGGGATGGTTGAATTTGGGGTGAACCCAAAGCTTATGAGCCAGAGCCCCACAGACTCAGGCAGGCCCTGGTGCTCCCGCCCAGCTCTGAATTCAGGCCAGCACTCCTGAGATCTAACATGTTGAAGCAATCTTCTGCAGTCTTTGTGTATGATAATCTGAGATCTGTGGGAGTCTCTACTTCATAATCCATATATCTTGTGACCCTCTGGAAGCCTGACAACTATTTCATGCTTGGATGGCTCCTTGCTCATCTTCGTCCGTGCAAGAAGAGTGTGTCCTGACTGGCACAGGAGTAGCTTATATTTCCACCGCATCGAGACAGTGATTAAATACCTTCAGCCAAGCACAAGGCAACTTCAACTGGGTTTGTTCTCTGGGGACTGGGAGGACTGGGAATGAGGCCAGACAAAGAGGCAGAAGGCCACAGGCCAGGCAGAGGCTGGAAAATGATGCTCAGAGTTGTTTGGCACCCCCCAGCAAGTCTCACCAGAGCCCATTGGAAAAATCAGCTTGTCTGAAAACTAAGATTGCTCCAGGTGCCCTGGTGTCCCCTGGGCTGGTGGGCTGCCCCCTGGGTGGCCATGCGAGAGCAGGGATCTCTGAGCCTCTCACACCCCCTCCAGGAGCAGGAAAACAGCATAGGGAAACTGAGGCACTGCTGGACCTAGTTGCTTTCCTTAACCTGTTCACATGGCCCAGCCTGCTCCTGGCACCATAACCTGGCAGAATTCCCATGGTCACACCTTCCAGCACCACCCCACCAGGTACTGCAGCTCTCCCAGCCCCGGCTTGGAGCAATGCCCAGGCTGGAGGCTTTTGGAGCAAAGGCGGGTTTCACTCTGCGAGCACAAAGCTCCCGGCCACAAATAAAACCCACTAATAGAAAAACGGTACAAAGGGAGTTGGGCTCTCGGGGCCAGGCTGGAAGTGAGAGCAGTAAATTGGAGGATAAAGCAGTTGCCGTGGCTGCTGGTCAGCCTGTATTTCACCCTTTCAAGCTGCAGTAAAGAGGAAATGCTTTTTTCACAGTTTCGTGCTATCCTCGCTAAGCCTTGTGTATGTAAAGAGCGTATTTCACGTCCTCGTGGGCTTTGCAGTCGATTGAATGCTTCTAATGTGCTCCCTCCTCCGCTTTCCTTGCTCGTGATGCTGAAGCACACACTGCCCTGTGCTCGGGAGTGGGCACGATGCCACCGAGATGGGCATCGGAGGCCTGAGCAGACATCAAACACCGTGGAAATCAAACATTTAAAGTGAAAATATGGCTCTGGGTTCCTTTTCACTTCTGATTTCCTAATGTTAATGTGGGTACTTGTCCTTCAGGGGCTGATGCCATCTGAGGCTCCTGTATCAGATGGGTAGCCCCAGAAGTGTCAAGTCTTCGCCCCAGGATGACGGCCATGGGTGCAGAGAAACCTCAGCATGTCACCTGGAAGCAGCCAGGAACATTTTGGTTGCGCACAGTGCTCTGCAAACGTGACCTGTACATCTGGCAGCAGAGGACCAGGAGACAAAAATCAGATCATGTGGCATTATTTTCACAATTTTCAAGCCAGTCCCTTGAGCACTGGGGATAGGTGCAGGTTTTGTGAACGCTTTGTCTCTCCATGCTGCTCCTTGTAAACACTGATAAGCCTCCCAGTGCTCCCCGGACAGACACATTATCCCTTCTGTAGCTCCTGATGATTAAGACCCAGCGATAAGTGCCTTTGCAGAGGCTCTAACAGGGGTGGTTGGCACAGCTGCCATAAGAGGTCAGGATTTTCCGTGCACCTCCCAACTCCACCTTCCTGCAGTACCTCATGGCTCCACCAACACAGCCATGCTCCTGTGGCTGGATCTGGGGTCGCCTCCAGCTTGGCTGCAGGGGGATCAAACCAGGATCACAGGAGATTCACAGCAACACTCCAGCAGGAAAAATTCATTTTCCCAGCATCAGCAAGCAGAAGCAATAGCCCAAGCTTAGACTTGTGAGAGCGGACACGAACACGTCCCAAATTCTACGGCCACAAGCCCAACCCCATGGCCACTTGTACCAGCTGTGGTTGCAAGGAAATCAGTGGAGAGGAATGCTGGGAATATACTCATACAGGAATTAAAGAGAGGCCTGGCCACCAGCCATGCCATAATACGGGGGATCATGTTGCTACCTGGTTTTTTATTTCTGTGTCAAAGCCCTGGCTGGAGGCAGCAGGCGTGATTAGCTGTGAAATGTCAGTGCAAGCCCCAGGAGCAGGCGGTCACTCGCTGGCCTACAGACCTCGAGGCTCTAACGAGGCCATCAGCGATGCTCTTTATTAGAACAAATGGCTGAAGGCAGTGGCTGCTGCCCAGCTGACACTGCGCTGGCTGGCCAGGGAATGGTGGCCCCAGGCCCTGGCATGGAGGGGTGCCAGGTTGGTGGGTGCTGTCTTGGGGCTCTCCGCTTGCAGCCGTCCTCATGGAGATGTGGGGTGGCTCTGCAGATCCCTCCCTCCCCTTTTGTCCCACCTGCCAGCCCTGCTCTGAAATTCTATTCGCTTTGGTGTTTCACTTTATTTCCTTGCTCTTATGAAACCAACATGGTGAAGTTTAGTCTGAGGTACCCTCTTGGGTGTTACAATCAGCTGGAATCTCTTCTTGTAAAGATACCTGATGGTATCCTGGTGTGGGAGATGGAGATGAGACTCCATAGCATTTCCATTCCACTTTTCTCCATCCACCTCCTCCATCCAGACCTTTCCAACCTCCATCCAGACCTTCCCAGGCTCCATCCTAACCTGATTTCAAACCTTCCCAACCTCCCTTCCAGACCCTCCAACCTCCTTCCCAGACCTTCACAATGTCCCTCTCCCAAGGTCAAAGTTTGTCCAAGGACTTTGGTGGTGCCATTGGCCTCAGAGAAGCTGTTTTCCTGGGAAAACAAGGCATCACTTTGGCTTCATGCATATGTGTGGTAGAACTATGAAATATTACAAAAGATTTAGATTTATCAGTTCAGACAGATTGGCTTCTTTTGCTGGGCCTATAAAACTCTGAATGATGCAATCCATCAGTGGGTGGACAGCAGCAGCTCTGACTGAGGACCAGGCAATTTTGCATCGCTGGGGCCAAGTGCCAATTCCTTAAGTAATCCCAGGTTTCATTACAGAGGCAGACAGAGGAAGGCATCACTTTGAATTTTTTTTCAAGTCAGCTGCAGGACACTTACAAGTTATGATGGAATTGATGGTGGATGACTCGTTAAAATTAATTATGGCTATAATTAGGAATATTCAGGAAGAAAACCACAGGAAAAATGATCCATGGAAGAATATTTTCTATAGTAATATCTTAAAATGAAGCAAAAATTTGCAGCTGCTTTATTAATTTAAATAATAAGCCATGGTTTTTTCTTGCTTAGCTTCAGAGGGTTTGTAATGGAGGGGGTCTGCTAGATGAGGCATTTCTGAAGAAATCAAATAGCCTCATAAATATATGAGTTTTCTTTTTTTCAGGGCATAACCATATTCATTACAATATTCATAGAGCATCACATTACAGGGGAAAAGAGGCAGGAGGAGTCTCCAGGCTGCTCCTGAATCCTAAGGACAAACTTCTTCTCCGAGCTGCCAGCTCCGTCCCATGAACTCATCCCGCCTGTGCCTGGCAGCCCTTCCCTCTGCACCTGCAGCCCTTGAGCAGGACAGGGAGACTGGGGGTGCCTGCAGGCTCGTGGCTGCTCCTCACCCTCCCACAGCGCCCCAGCCCCCTCACCCTGGGCAGGGTCCCACCCACTCACCATGGGGTTGGCACTCACGGTACAGACAGGACAGAGCGGGCACAGGCTGGGCCAGACTCAGGATCATGGGATCCAGCCCAACCTTCCCACAGCAGTGGTGGACCTCCCGCCTGCTAACAGCACCCCAGGGGTCTGAATTCACCACTGGCTCTGTCACCTTCCACACCGAGGTACAGAGGTTATCACATTGTTTAAATTGATTTATGGGGCCACAAACACGTGCCCTGTGAGCATCTGCACAGCAAAGCCATCACTAGCCAAGTGGCATCGCTCTGATCACCCCATCCCTGCTGAATATGGATCATGGAGACACAAGTGGGAAAACAAGATCTTTGAAGTGATTTGAAAGCACTAAAGCTGCGCTAAATACAAAAGGCAGCTCAGAATCCCAAGGGGTCTTCCTTTAACCAACTGCCATCTCAACCCAAAGCACACAAAGCACATAGAAGCCTTTCCAAAGGGTCAGCAGGTTTTGGAGTCCAACACCAAGAGACCAGGTGATGGCTGAAGGACCCTTTCCTTCTGTGAGACCAGGAGGTTACACACACAGCAGCGATGACCTCCGCACTACTGTCAGCTGGTTTGGGGCTGTACCTCACTGAAGAGCAGAAGACATGCTCCTGGGAAGGGTATGAATCCCTGCAAAGCTGCTCTGAAGATCCCCCATTAGGCCACCAATCTCTGAGGAAAAACCAAAATTAAATCAGCACATCATGTTAGAGTGGGGGGAAGCTGCATTCAGATCCTTTCTGGTTACTGCTCCAACATATGTGTGTGCTCCTCCTCACGGGCCCAACAGCCACAGCATGTAGGGCAGAGGCTTCTGCTGACCACTGATTGCAAACCATGCAAAGCTGATACCATGGAATTGCTCTCCCAAATTTCCTCAGGGACATGTGGCTTTTTGGCTGCGAGCTGAACGCTGCAGTGCAGTGCCTGGGGGCCAAGAGCCCTCCACTCAGGGGTGCTGCTGCCCATGTGTGTGTCACTGGCCTGTTACCACAGGGATAAAGGTCCTGGGGATGCCCCAAGCAAAGGAAAACCTGGGCTGTGTCCTGCACATCCCAACATGGCAGTGTTTTCCAGACCCATCTCCCTCCACTGAGCTGGGCAGGTTTCTGCCCTCACATCCCACCGCTCCACTGCAGGGCAGGGATGCACCTGCCACTGCCTTGAGTGCCCAAGGAGAATTACAGACACAAAGATAAACTACAGCTCCCAGAGGATCCACATCAAGAGGTTAAGGAATTTTAGCTTTAGCTGGATTTTTCACTGGTGGATTTTCAACAGAAAGAGCCTGCTTTTCTATTCTGAGCATTTCTCCACTCAACAGCCCAATTTCCTCCTGACAAAGAAATTCATTAGGAAACTTTCAAGTCGATCCCAACCATGGCAGTGAGTTGAAATTGCTCAAATCATCTCCAGAAAACCTTCTTACAATGCATCCATCTCCGTCTGCCTTTGCATCCCTCTGGTAACTGAGTTGAACTTGTAATGACCCACAAGGCTCCTGCCTCTTTAGTCCAGCACTCCTTGTACCTGTCACGGCGGAAATTTATTTCCAAGCAGTATTCCTGTCCCGAGGTTGTTTCCCTCAGTCACCCTCTTTCATGTGATAATTGTAGGAAAATTTGCAAAGGTGAAAAAACCTTTCCCCACGGATTCCTGCTCCCGTGCAAAGCAGGCAGCTGGAGGAAAGGAGGGATCTGAGCAGAGAGCATTCACTGCTGTGCTGGCTCAGATGATGTGCTGGAGCTGGCAGGACATGGAGAAGCATGGACGTGGGAGATCCAGCATGGCCATGAGCATGAAGAACCGTAACCAGCCCCGCTCAAACCATGGTCCCCAAGGGACTGTGCTGTGGCTCATTAGCCAAAGAAGAAAGGGCTAATTTTAGATTGGGTGGCAATTAAAAAGTGTTGTATTATCTTCCTGTGCTAAAACAGCCTGTCAAAATCTTTGGGTAAACTAGCAGTTAAATGAGGGGCTGATGGAGAGTTATAATAAGGAAAGACAATGGCATCATTATATGGGGATTTATCTTTCCAAGACAGGATTGTCCTCATTATTCAGGAGTGGTGTATCCAAAAGCCACTAATAAGGCTCCCTCCCAGGATGGAGATAAATCCCAAACCTTTTGAAGACTTTTGAATGCAAATGCTCTGTGGCATTAAAAGCACCTTTGATTCTGGTGTGTGCATCTCTCGTGCCAGCACTGCCTGTCCTGCTGGAAGTTTAACGGGCTTTGGGGTCATCATGATCCCCAACAGGTGGGACCGATGGCTTGAGAGGACAAGGGGGTCAGGCTCCTACATCAGAGAGACTTTTGGATCAGCTCAGGAGGAGCTGGGAGTGCCACCCCGTGGGACTCAGCCACTCAAATTGCCATGGCTGTGGTGGCCACAATAGGGATCAAATGCCTGCGGAGAACCAGATCATCTCTGTGGGACACAGAGGCCTCGGTTTGGGGCAGATCAAGGGCATTTGGCAAAGTGTTTTATAAATTGCAGCAAGGAAGAAATTGGAGAACATCAAGCAGGGGAGAGAAGTTCATGGGGTGACAAACTGACCAGTGTGCCCCGTCCTCCCCAGCAGGCTGAGGGTGGCGGGAGGCCAGAGAGGCCAGCTCAGCTCTTCAATGCTTTGTAGCATAATTAAATCACATCGACCAAAAAACTCCTTCCCATTCATCATCCAGAAAAATCTATGCTTCAAAAATAAGTCAGACACTTCCTTTTTTTACTGCCACAAAATAATAGGGTAAGTATTATATCCAATCCATGGATGGGAGTAACTAAATTGTTTTAATCACTATGCTTTCACCTTTAGCCTGCTCAAATAAAGAAAAAAAGAAAAAACTCCTGAGAGAAGCCTTAGGTGTTGATAAAGATTTGGAAAGGCAAATCAGTTCAGCTGTCAGCAGCAAGGGGGGAAACATGTTTTGGTTTTGCCTTTAAAAGGGCCCAGACTGGGAGGGGGGGAGTGCAAACATTTTGGGGTTGGTTCCTGCCTCAGCAGTGCTGAAGCTGCCGCTGCCCCACCCCAACACCAGCCTGCTTTTCCACAGGTCAGTAAGGACAGGAGTGGAACTCAGAAGCTCCTGCTGGCAGAAAGGATGGTGTTCCCTCTTTCCAGCCTCCTGGTGCAAATCCAGTTCCTTCAACTGCCAAACCCCAGTGCCAAGCCACGGTCCATTCCACCCACATGGCTCTGCTGTTACAGGAAAGCTGGGGGAGCAGGGCAGCCCATCAAGGTCTTTTTTAAGAGGTAGTGAAATCATAAAAGACTTTTTAATGCAGGGACTGGAGAACTCATAAAATTGGAATGTCCTGCCCTGTCACCAGAAAGGCAAACCTGGAGCATGCACAGGGTGGGAAATGCTGGCAAATCTCTTATCTAGCTGAGATCAGGGTCATTTTTAATAAGAAAAAATATATTTGCTGAGGGCTTCAAGATAACTATTGCCACAGATCTGCGGGAGGCACACGGGGCAAGGTGGGAAATGAATTAGAGGCTGATACTGATGAGATAGTTTTTGCTGCTGGAGCCTCTGTGGCAGGGCTGCCCAAGCAGTTCGATGCTGATGAAGATGGGTTTTTTGTGGTAGCTGGGCTGGGGCATATTTCTGGGCTTTGAGAGTGCAGAGTGCCACAAATTTGATGATAAAAACTCCCTAACCAGTATCCCTGCTTCTTTCTCCCTTGGCAAATGGAACACTACAAGTGCTGAGCGCCAGGTCCCCATGTCACAGCTCCTCCCACAGCTCATATTCATCCAGTAATGAAATTCCACAGTTAATTTATCCAACACTGCCCTGGGATCTTCCCTGGACCAGTGTGGAAGGACACAGCATCCAGCCCCAGCCCCTGAATCCCACTGCCCAGTCCCCTGGGCTATGCAACAGAGCGCTCTCTCCTCCAAACGGTTTATCTTAATACACCCATTTAATTGTTGCTGGTTTCTATTTCACCATTCAGGAATGAAACCCTTTTAAATAAATCTTTAATGACTCCTGTTGGGTGCTGGGATGATAATGGGGCTGGCAGGCACACAGAGCCACGCACCCGCAGATAAGACCTGCGGCAAAGCGAGGGCTCTTGTTTTATTGTTCCCGATGTTATAAAGATTGACTCTGCTATTAGAGCTACCTGGAGGATTTCTCCAGGATAGAATCTCCAACTAGCAGAATTGAACCAGTTAGCGATGAAAAATAGATTTCAGGTGGCAGCAGCTTTTAAATAGGTGTAATGTTCTTTCTGAAAACATGGTGCCTGCTGTGCTAATAAACTGTCCTGCAGACACAGCCTGCCAGTCCTGCACCCCTCGGAGGGGCTGCACATGCTGTGGCCCATCACTCCATTCCCCAAGGATGAGTCAGTGAATTCGCCCAGCATGGGGGCAGCACAGCAGATCAACCAGGGCTTCATATTTGGACAAGAGAAAAGCTTTATTTAAGGGCAAAACCAGCGGGCTGGGTTTGGTAGCAGTGGGTTTGCTCCATCCTCAGCTCTGGGACTTCCCTTCCCTTCCCTTC
>WBMV01008087.1:0-52219 GCA_013396655.1 Campylorhamphus procurvoides
GAAGTCACTACCCAGAGGAGGTTAACCTTTTCTCCTTTTAGAGGGGTTTTTATTACACTTTGTATCTGAAATTTTTTCATGGGTAGAAAGCAGAGTAGCCTTGGAACACCTCATGGATTCTGAATGGTTCCTCCCCGTCTGTTGCCGTGCACCCTGATACTACTGGGGCACAGGGTTATGCTTTGTTAGAGCATCCAGATGTTCTTCATTCTGTCTTAAATGGAACTACAGTGTCAAAATGGCATGAGTAGAAAGCCTGTCTCTAAAGGGATCCAGGTAAGCCAGACTCAGGAATACTACAATGTATTCTGATCATTGCATGGTTGCTGCAAGCTGTACTGTCACTTTCTGAATATGGAAAATTTCAATTAGTCATAACATTGTGCAGGAAAAAGAAAGCGGTGGACTTTGTAATGAAATAACACCTTGCAAGTTAAAAGATGCTTTGTAATTATAGTTAGTGATTGAGACACAGTGTTACTGTCAAAACAGTGCTTGTTCAGTTCTCAGATCTACTTTTTGTCTCTTTGGTTTTTTTTCCAGCAACATTCCATCAGTGTGGAGCAGTGAGCATGCGTTGGCGTGGCACCTTGGAAAAGACTTCAGAAATGACCCAAATGCATGGGCAACTGCGAAGTGTATAGAATGGGACAGAAAGGAAGAGAAGCTTCCAAACTTCCTGGAAGAAATTGCAGACTGCCCTTGCACATTGGCACAGGCAAGAGCTGACACTGGCAGGTTCCATGTAAGTTATTAATTGATCCCTCTGGCTTATTACAGATCCAAGCAGAAGCTTAAGAAATGCCGTACTCCACACACACTCCTGTTCCCCCTCGAAACATCATTACATGGAAATTAAATTATATTTCAATTAGCACAAAGAGCATGTCCAATAGCTGAGGCAAATACAACTTACCCAGGTAGTATGAATAAAAGGAGTGCCTGTAGGACAGCAGATGGAAATTACCTTCAAACAGGAAATTGTGAGAGTAGTTCTAGTGATAGACAGAAAACACATGTGGAGGACAGCGAGCTCAGTGGAGCTGGGAGCAGGGTTGTCTTCTTCAAGATCCTACAAGATGGCAGTCTGTGTTTATAGGCAATATCCCATGATGGAAGAAGGAGGCCACATTTCTGCCTAGTATATCATACTTCATTACAAGCCCTTATGCCTTGTGCTTCAGAGATCAAGTCCAGAGCCATTATTTCCTTTCTCTTGCTTCCTTCCTCTTTCTCAGCTTCATTATTAACAAGGAACTGACGAAAGCTAAGAAATCAATTGCCATTTAGTCTACACTTTCACTTGCAGTGCTGATCTGAGGACCAGATGAGGGTAGCTTCCTCACCTATTTGTGATAATAAATGGTGGCAGTGTGTTTAGACACATTAAAAAAAAAAAAAGAAAAGAAAAGAAAAGGAAAAAGGTAAATTTTGTTACTGTCTTGTTCTGGTTATGAACCTCCAAATATCACGTGTACTTCAAATGATACAGTTAAAAGCACGTGAATAAAAAAATAGACCCACTGCCTCTGTCCAAGAACATAGAGCAAACTTTCAGTCTGTTGTGATCTCTGTTTGTTATACACTTACAGTTGAACCTCCGTCTAGCTATACTTGTTCTTCAGTGTCTGTTGCAATAGACTGCAAAATGCTCACATTAGGCCTGTTGCTCCAGACACTTCAGTATTAAATTCACTGTTTTTCCTGTGATTCCATGCTATTCAAAACATAGCCTCAACCAGTTGGTGTAAATTTTACACATGTCAGATACAAAGGGTGGGGACAGGACATAAAAATAGAAAGGACAATGGGGAAAGAACCACATTAAGTGTGAACATTGATCTTTTTCAGACAGATTATGGCTGCGACATTGAAAAGGGAAGTGTGTGTACTTATCACCCTGGTGCTGTGCATTGTGTAAGAGCCATTCAAGCCAGGTAGAGAAAATTCTTCTAACTGCATTTTTTAATGACTCTTTCCCTCTTACTGATATATCGACCATCACTGCTGAGTTGAAGTTAAGGCCTCAGGTTTCGTAAGCAATACATCGCAGCATGTGAAATCCTAGGATACCTAAACAAGAGCTAATGTCTAGAATAGATTTGATTAGGCCTAATTAAGCCTTTTTCATGTTTGTCTCATTAAGTTCAGCAAGTTAATCTTCGCACTGTTTCTATCAGAACTATTTCAGGGTGCTGTGTTCATGGAACTATAAGGCCTACAGAAGGCCTTTTAAACAAGACCTTCCTCACTGCCTTGGTTAAAAACCCTTCCTTCCCTAGTCCTAATCTGGTCTATTTTACAAGTACTGAGAGGGGCCAGGGGTGAAGTCTGCCTCAACATCACATAAAGTTGGTCAACCAAAACATTTCGCTGTATCCATAAAAAGGCAATAGGTAACCCCTAAATACAAATGGACCTCACAGAGCCGAATGATGCCTTTCTCATTGCTTTTCTCAATCAGTCCCCAGTATGCAGCAGGACAGCAGTGTTGCTATGACTCCACAGGAACACAAATCCTCACGCATGACTCCACAGGAGGCAGCACACCTGATCGAGGCCATGACTGGGGTTCACCACCTTTCATGAAGCCTCCCCGGATACCTGGTTTCTCCCATTGGCTTTATGATGTTATCAGCTTCTATTACTGCTGCCTGTGGTCTGATAATTGTCATGTCTATATGAAAAGGCGTCCCTCCAGTGACTGCAGGACATATCACCCACCTCAAGCCGGTAAGGGCTTCGTAATTCCATTGTGGAGTGTAGCCTTTTGATACAGTGTTGGTTTTTAGAATATTTGTGTATGTGCATATATTAGGTGCCAGTGGTGAGGGCAAACATTACTGCCCGTAACAGCCTTTCCAAGTGCAGCCCTGAATGTTGGCCAATGAATATGAGAGCAACTGGAATGACTTTTCTTGTTGTTCAAGGTTCTCTTGGCTGTTGCTCATATCACATTTACCGTGGATCAGATCGGCCTTGCATTTTTTCCTTTGTTTAAATGCCATTCTTTGGATCACCACAATGAGATTTATTTTTATTTCTCGTGAACTTAAGAGGAGTAATGCGTTGTGATTTTTGCTTCTTCTTATGTCTCATTTTGCTTTTTAAAATAGCATCTGCTTTTGGGGATCCTCATTTCCTCACATTTGATGGTCTGAACTTCACCTTCAATGGCCAAGGGGAATATGTGTTGGTAGAGTCTGATCTCACGTCCCTAAGAGTGCAAGGGAGGACACAGCAGGAGCGCTTTTCCAATGGTAAGTTGGTAGCAGAGGAGCAGTGATGACAGATAATAGCTTCTGAGGTTTCTCGATTTGCACTTTGTAGCATTCCTCCTCTCGTCTCTAGTCTTCTGCTTTTTTGGCCCTTTGTGAAAGGTCGCTGATTGAAGATAATCAGAAGGCAGACAACATGTTCAGGAAAAAAATAACCTCCTAATCAAAGCTGAATTACTGGTTTTACTGTGTGTGACTAATGGAAGTATAAGGGTTTCTGTTGTGTTTAAGAGCTCAAAAAAAAAATTCTCATTTCTCTCCACATCCATTCTCATCCATAAGGAAATATAAGGTCAGGTCTAGAAATCAGTCAATAGACATAGCTGCCAGGGGATGCATTTTGATAGTATTGTAGCTGAAAATTAATAGAAAGCATGTAAATGTCTGCCCTATTTTCTTTCTGTGTTAGATACATATGCATGTGTGTGTTGACAGAGCAAAAATGTTCCAGAATGAGCTGAGAAAACATACTTTGGATAGGGAAAAAATTCTTTCTGAGCACCTCGAGGCAGCAGAAAAGTACAGAATGTATGGTGAGAAGTTGGCTAAGGGCATCGTTTTCTTACTAAAAAAGGCCTGACGGTCCTGGTCTGTTAGCTTGTTCGTAAAATGAAACCTCAGGCAGAAGAAGCTTTCTGGAGGTACCTGTGGCCTTCATAATTTGAAAGGGTATATTGCAAACCAGGCAGTAAAAAGGAGATTGTCATATAACTTCATTTTAAAATGAGGGAAAAATAGAGTGCGAGAGATCATAATGGGATCATATTTCTCATAAGGCTGAAAAGATGCCTTTGTTTATGCTTTTCCTGTATCTAGTGCTGTTTTAGAGTGCATAAAATAGCAGGTTTGCCTCAGTAAAAAATCTTCCAACTGGTCTTAGGGATGCCCTTCAAGGATATGGTACTTCTGGTGCAATGATATGGATGAACTAAAAATTGCCTGTGCGTTTCAGCACCCATGTGCTGAAATACACACAGCAGCTGAAATATACAGCTTATATTGAGTATCACATTGGATAGGATGGAAATTATGAAGGAAATATTTTGCCCTTGATAGATTGTACTGTGTTTATGGTAAAAGTAGCACAAGTGACTGAGTAGTTTCTTAAATTTTTGTTCATTCTGTTTCCTTTTTATGTCACGTCCTCCCTATAATTATCTTCAGATGCTACTCACAGGACTGAATGTGCAAGGACATCAGTTAGCCTTCTTACATACTATAGCCACTGCCATTAGGATGAAGAATTTAGAACTTCCAGTCTTTTTTAGCATTAAACATTCTGCTGTCAATACACCATACTGGGAGGAGACCTATACTGTATGTTTTTATGTGATTTACATGCTTAGCTCTTCCTCAAATATAAATAATCCTATTTCATTGTTTTTAGGAAATATCAGTTTAGGGCTTTTTCCTGTATTGCTGTAACCTTCTATATTTACTTTATATCACATTGGGCATTTTGGGGGATTGGTTTTTTTTATTTGGAAGGAATGGGAGCTCAGGCAACAGGCTTGTCTGCAGTGGCCATGCAGGAGAACCACTCTGATGTGATTGAAGTACGGTACTCAGAGGATTGGGATCTGGAGGTCCTGTTAAACCAGAAGGTCGTCAATTTCTCTGAACAAACCTGGATGGACCTGAAAGGTGAGTTACAAACATCACCCTCGTAAACTATTGTACTCTGATGGAGCCCATGTACAGTTAAAAATATTTCTAGATGCATGCATTTCAACTCTCTTTTCAGCATCCTTTTGTGAAACAGCCTGCAGGTCACAAAAGATTATGTAAGAAGGAAGCAGAGAACAGGCAGTGTCCCAACTGATCAGAAATTATTTTATGATTACATGACTTTCTTCAGTTGCTGCCAGATTGAGGCAGAATCAGTGGTAATGCACAGTTGGCATGCACCTTGGTGAAAGAAATAAAACTGAGAACATAGGCTAGAATACCCTTTCCATCTAATTTGCCTACCTGACCTGGTGTTTAGCGCACAGATTCATCTGGCCTTTAAGACTGTTGACAGCTCCAATGTCAGCAGGAATATAGCCACCAGAATTATGGGCTACACATCTCCTTCTAAACTGCCACGGATCAACCATGCTACAGAGAAACACATGGTGGCTGTCTGTGTTCCCACAGAGAAATGTAGCAGAGAGTCACGGTTCAGGTGAGCACATCAGAACCTGCAGCCTTACTCCTCATCAGCATTACTGGCTGCAACAGAAAGAGGCAGAGTCACCTGATCTGCCAGTAGTCTGGACTGTGGCACATTCGCCTCTCCCAGAATGTCCAAGTAATGTAAATAACAACCTCTAGCAAAACCATTCTTTCTGCCTGAACTTTCTAGGATGTGACAGGATTATGAAGGGATGGCATACAATAAGAGAATCATAAATGGTTTAGGTTGGAAGGGACCTTAAAAATCATCTTGTTCCAATCCCTCTGCCATGGGCAGGGTCACCCTCCACTAGACCAGGTTGCTCAAAGCCCCATCCAACCTGGCCTTGAACGCTTTCAGGGATGGAGCATCGACAACTTCTCTAGGCAACCTATTCCAGTGCCTCACCACCCTCCCAGTGAAAAATTTCTTCTTAATATCTAATCTAAACTAAATGTCTTTCAGTTTTGAAGGCATTATCCTAGAAAGAACAGTGAAGTGTTTGAACAGGTGGCTTCAGTGTCCATGTCTTCTATGTCCTCTTTCAGCAGCTTGTAGAGCAATGGTTTTCCTTCTCATCCTGTGGACTGTGAATGGTATTAAAAACTCTGTACTCCACATTCTGCTTTGAGCTTACTGCATCTAATGGAATGAAGCCTACAAGTAAAATGAAATATAGTGAAATATAACAAAAATATATACTAAAATATAACTGAATTTCACATTTACCTATCAGGAACTCTCTCAATAGATTGGATATTGTTCCTCCATTCTTCTGTCAAAAAGACTATGAAAAGTCGACTTTGTTTCTTCCAGAGTTGTGACCATTTGATTAATCTTTATGCTAATTTGATAAATATTCATGACATCACTAGGATTTTAACAGTAGTCCCCCTATTTAGCAGAGGATGTTTTCTGTGGCTAGCAATTATTATTCCTCAAATGGCTGAAGAGCAGAGGGAGGGCCACATTGACAAGGAGATGCAGAAGCAGAGAGATGCAAGGCGGGGAAAAAAATGGAACAGACCTTGATGACACTTGGAGAAGAAGCCGTATTAGGGAGGTCTTGACAAGACAAGGAAGAAGGAGAGGAAAGCTGTGGCTACTGAGAGTGGTGCTTCCAGCTCACAGCCACTCTGTGAAGGAGCCATATCTTAGAGCTTCAGGTCTGGGACATTGGCAGAGGAAAGTGCATCTTATATCAACAGTGGAGCTTTCTTTGCTACTGCTCTGTAGTAACCACCTCACCACAATTGTAGTATGAAGGTGTGGCCTTCCTTTAAATGCTTCTCAGAGCTTAAAGTGGAAAGGAGGAAAAGCTTTATGAAAAATGGTTATAACCGATGATGATTTTAACTGATGCTAAAACACAACAGCTTGTTCACTATGGATAATTAGCTATTTTGTCCTCTTCCTCTCATTGTTATAGGTCTCTTTCTCCATTCTACACCTGATCAGAACATCACAGTGATGTTCTCTTCTGGGTCTGGAGTGGAAATACGGGGAAATGGAGGATTTCTGGCCCTGACAGTTCTGCTCCCAGAGAAGTTTATGAATCACACACGGGGTCTCTTTGGAGTAATGAATGGCCATACAGAGGATGAGTACACCTTCAGGAATAAAACCACCATGTCAGTTCATGCAAGTCCCCAGCAGTTGTTCGAGTTTGGAGCTAACTGTAAGTCATTTCTCTGATCTATTACTACATTGTCATTACAAATTCAAAACAGCTTGTGATTGAAAGATTAGGAAATTCAGTCGGTGCCAAGCAATCAATACTGGGAAAAGAGAAGTAAATAAAAGAAATATGCCCTTCTCTACCCACGTGGGTAATATACCTAGCTGAATGATTGAAGACAGAACCACAGCAGAATGTTCAGAACTTTGTTCCACCAAGAGTCAGACCTCATATTTCACAGCTTACACTTCTAGAATATCATCTATTATGGTGAGCTGAACACAGCATCAGCAGACTACAGTGTTAGGAAAGTACAACAATAGCCAGGGTCAGCTATCTTTTTTCAGAATATTAGCAATGTTTCCATCATACCATGTTGACAATTTTTAAAATAATTTATTAAATCAAAACTTAATAATTGTCCCTTTAAAAAAGAGGGTGCAAGGAGATGTGTGTAAAAAATGGCTCCTATCATTCAGTGAGTGATTAGCCTCAGGATTAGACTGATCAGCATTCCTCCTGACATCAGGTTAGGAGATGGGCCAAAAACATGATGCAGAAATACCCTCTGGCTACCAGTTGATCTCTGTGTTGAGCACAGTGTAACCATACTCCAGGATTCAGATCATACTGAAAAGTCTCACTGCTTCAGCCTCAGGAAGTTTCTGATTTAGCGGAGTGAAAACAAAAAGCGGGGCCATGCCAGACATAAGAAATTTAGAGATGCATAGTTTCCGGATTTCTGTTGCTTGTAGCGTTTGCTTTTCTAACGTGTCCCTCTGTCTGTTATCACCATTTTGCTAGGAGACACGTAAAACAGTCCTTATGTTAAATCATAGCTACACAATTATTTGGATCTAATTTTAAGAAAATGGTCAAACACCATGTTAAACAAACAGTAACTTTGGTGCTAAGATGTTGCATATGAAAAGAAGAATAATCTTGAGCTGGAAGAATGCTGTAGGCCTTCCTAGATCTCTTCCAGGTCTAGCTTCATTTATGTAAATAAGCACTTGGATTATTAGCAGAAGGTGGTATGTGTAGGCAATGTTACATATGAATCTCTCTCTCTTTCTTTCTGTGTTTCCCAAGGGGCCATTGAAAATGGAACTTCTCTCTTTACTTATGACACAGAGTTCTTACTGAACAATTTCTTTTACGGGGAAAAGCACAATGCTTCCTTTCTGCCCGTGTTCTTCCCTTATGAAGACCCTGCTGATCCCCTGGTAGAAGAGATGGTCTTGCTCTGTGACTCTGATCCATTCTGCAGATTTGATGTCCTGATAACAAGAAGCCTTCAAGTGGGAAGTTCCACAAGACTATCTCATCAGAATCACAAGCTGCTGGTAGAACATCTAGAGCCAGGTGATAAAACATTCCACAAAAATATCATTATAAAGTCACAGACTCCAAGTTGGAAGGGACAAGGATCACTCTTAAGTGAATGACCCATACAGGGCATCACTACAGTTATTTCTACAGGGCAACTAAGTAGTTGGCAATGTTTGAGGATGCTTTGCTTAAGTGCAGGTTCCTGCACCTGTACATGCTTTTATCGTGAGGAATCATCCTTGTACCAGGAAAAATTCTTCATTGGTAGAATATTTAGGCAAACGCAAAATATATTTCTCTCAATTTTTTCCTACACCACAGTGTAGAAAATTTCTCTTCATTTTCTACGCATTGACTTGTCTTCCTTGGACTTAAAAATAATAATAATAATTTTAAAAGTATCAGAAGTATTGTCTTTCAGAGAGTCTAAAAGTCTTTGTCTTTCCATGAGCTGCTGCCGAAATGCCATTTGAATCATCGTAATGGAGATTTGCTAGTCCAAATCTAAAATACTTTCACCAGATATGTCTCTTTTACTAGTGATCTCTTGTGGCTGGCTAGACCATCCAATCAATGGAAGAAAGAATGGAACTAGCTACCTGCTGGGCTCAACCATCAATTTCACCTGCAATCAGGGCTATGAACTCACTGGGTCAAAGGAAAGAACCTGCCAAGTGTCAGGGGCCTGGTCTGGAGACACACCCAGTTGCGTCCCGAGTACAGGTCTGTTGCCTTTTAAGTGTTACATATTGTCATTAAAGAAATGATTACCAGGGATAAGGCAATCTCAGTATACCATGATAACCCTTGACAACAGAAACTTCTCTGGGGAAAATATTGTACATAAGATTTCTGGATTTCTAGAATGAGTAATATTCAAATCAAAAAAACCCCAGGTGATTTATAGAGGGCTTGTGTGTTTTGGTTGTTTTTTTAAAATTTTTTGATATTTTAAAAAATTATTTCATGTATCTACTCTTTCTAAGGGTTTAGGGCTATAAGCTCACCTTTCTGTAGGATTGGCTAGGAACTGGTAGGCATGTTTCTTGGGTGGATGACCTAACATAAATTTCAAAATCACTTTCAGAAAAACAGGAAAGCATAGTACTTAGCTAAAAGTGATTCAGTAACGCAAAAATACAAAGGCTGCATAAAGAATCCATATATTTACAGCATTATTTTTATGTAATTTTCTCACCTACATGTAATGTTCTTTAGCAGATTCATAAATATATAACCTATGCATACATGCATACAAATAGAAACTACAGACTATTGAAATCCTTTCATATCCACATAATTTGAGCTACTTTTCAAATATAAATCATGGCACAACTCCCAACCACTTAGTATAATCTTTTCTTCTGTCATGACTAATACAGTTTTAACTTTCTTTGCAACTAACTGGGGCAAGTATATATCCAGTCTGAGCCATCTGAGGTGCAAGTTTATGAAGTCACGCATTATAAAATGAGCGCTTGAAGAGAAATTTTACAGAAAAGGACCTCGGGGCCCTGTAGACAAAGTAGCTGAACATGAGCCAGCAGTGTGCCCTTGCAGCAAAGAAGATTCATGGTGTCCTAGACCGTACTGGGCAACTCTTACCTTCAGGTCGAGGGAGATGATCCTTCCTCTCTGCTCAGCGCTGGTGAGATCACACGTACACTACTCTGTTTGGTGCTGTGCTCCTCAGCACAAGAGAAGCATGGACATGCTGGAGAGAGTCCAATGAAGGGCCGTGAAGATGATTAGGCACCTGGTGCATCTCTCATGTGAGGAAAGGCTGAGACAGCCAGGAGTTGTTCAGCCTGGAGAAGAGAAGGCTCAGAGGGGTGGAAGGGCCAATCATGTCAATGTGTACAGATACCTGAATGTAGGGTGCAAAGAGGATGGAGTCAGGCTTTTTTCAGTGGTGCCCAGGGACAGGACCAGAGGCCATAGGTACTCTGTGAAACACAGGAGGTTCCCTTTGGACATCAGAAAACACTTTTTTTGACCATGTGATCAAGCACTGGCACAGGTTGCCAAGAGAGGTTATAGAGTCCCTCTCCCTGGAGATATTCAAAAAGCTGTGAGGTCATGGTCCTGGGCAACTGACTCTGAGTGGTCCTGTTTGAATGGGGCAGTTGGACATCATGACCTCCAGAGGCCCCTTTCCACCTCAGATATTTTGTGATGCTGTGATTCAAGAGCAGACACAGCCCACACTTGAACGCTTTCACTCTTTTTCTCTAAAAGATTATGTTATCTCAAAACATAATCCATCATTCTATAGCAGTAGAACGATTGTAATGATGTGATGCAATGTAATGAATAATGTAATAGTATTTAGCATAATTAAGAAAAATTTATAACCTCTCTGGTGTTAGTAATAACAATTAGCCCGGGACTGTTGGATTTAGTAGCAGTTAGGTTGTCTCGATGATTTACAGAAAACAACACAAAATTTTCTTTATAGTCATACATACACTCCAAATGCCCTCAAGATGGCAATATTTCAAAGCACCAAGGTGATGCAAGGCCAGATGGCATGCTTGAAGCATTTTTAATGTAGTAGAATAAGAAAACAAAACGAGATTTGTTATTCAAAATTCATTTCATATCTAGTTTCTTTCTAGCTTTCATATGTCCTCATGCAGTGTCAGAATTAAGCTGACACTTTTAGTGTGTTCAAACTGTCTGATGCTGTATCCACTGTCTCCATATCAGAACAGTCACTCCTGCTCTCTTTTATATAGGTTATTAAGCAGCAAAGACAGTTTAAAAATTTAATGCCAAAATACGGGCAAGTTTTAAATCGATCAAACCTTATGGACAAAGGATTGAAAAAAATTCAGTTTTTGGGATTGGCAGTTCTGCACAAATAGTGCACATTCACAATGACGGCTAGATATTAACCACTAGCCATCCTTTCTTTGAGTTACAACAGCTTTTTGGAACCACCTGCCCCAACAGTCAAAGGCAGAAATTCTGTGAGTTCCTGATCTTTACCACTTTCAGGGAATCATGGAATAGTAAGGGTTAGAAGGGACCTCGGGATACTATGTAGTCCAACCCCCTTGCCAAGGTAGGCAGTTTGTTCCACAAACCCAAGGAACAGAAAAATTAGCACTGTATGTACAGTTTCAAAAATCACCTTGTGACTGCACTCAAACAGATATGAATAAATGTATCAAAGTCTTCCTGGGTTTTTTTTCGTTGGTCTGTTTTTCAGCTATCGAACAAGTAATTGTTCTTGGCAGTGTGTTTGGAATAGTGGGTCTCGCAGTCCTGGCACGTCTGACTTTTTTATGTAGAAAGGAGAGGTAAGTCTCAACTGGACCAAAAGCACACATGAACCTCCTAAAGAAATAGCAACTGTTATGACCTCTTTAATAGTTTTTCTCATCAACAAAGAAATCAAGCTTGGTATTTTTCCGCACTGTCTTCTAAGAAAAACACTTCACTGTCCTTGCCAGAATAATGCCTTCAAACTGAAAGAGGGTAGGTTTAGATTAGAAATTAGGAAGAAATTCTCTATTGTAAGGGTAGTGAGGCCTCAGAACAGGTTCCTCAGAAAAGCTGTGGCTGTCCCATTCCTGGAAGTGTCCAAGGCCAGGCTGGACGGGGCTTGGAGCAACCTGGTCTAGTGGAAGGTGTCTCTGCTCGTGGCAGGGGATTGAAACTACATGATCTTTAAGGTCCCTTCCAATCCAATGTTTTCTATGGTTCTGTTATTCTATGAAAAGGAGCTGCTCTCACTGTTCACAGCTAGGACACACTTGCATAGGAAGATAGAGGGAAATGCCTTAAAAAGCAGCAAGGCCCATAGAAATATATAAAAATCCCAATTATTTAATGCTATACATTTTTAGATTTCTTTCTCCTTTAACAAAAAATAAAAACCACAAAGAAACAAAACCAAAAAAAAACCCCCACCAAACCAAAAAACTAAACCAACAAAACCCACAAAACAACAGAAAAACAAGTAAGGACTATATTTTCAAGTTTTCTCCAGACACCTTTCTATCCTAAAAGTGAAAGATAAGTTTCTCACTCAAAACACACGATTCTCTATATGGGGATGGGGTGGGGAATGATACCATAGTGTTTAGAATTGAAAGAAATCAAGATACCAAGGTCCTCAGTGAATCAGTAAGTTGGTTTATGCTTTTCTCTCTCAGCTAGCTCGGAGGGCTGCTAGGTAGTTGCAAATGTATCTATTAATGTTTTGGCCATGTGTTTCTCCTAGCCTAAAAAATAGCCAATTTAATGTTCAGAATTTACCACTGAAGCCCAAGTTCACTGCTCGCTCAACTTTTTTCCTGTCTTTTTTGTACTCAAAAACCAACCTTCTTTCTACACCTTTCGTTATCAGTGTTGTCTTAACGACTGACATTTGCCCAGTTTCTCCTTTTCCTCCTGTAATTTAGACCATTGTACTGGAAAACGGAAATTGATCATTGCACAGGAATAATAGCAAACCTTTAGTATTTGTTGACTTCATCATGTGTTGCTCCAAATGGGAGGAGTGCTACATCTCCTTCATTTATTACTTGTGGTAATTTAAATATTTTGAATCTTCGGTACAACAGGGGAGGGATATTGTTTTTTGGGGTAGTATGCATTGGAATTACACAGAACTGGCACTTTTGAAATTGGTGCAACATCACTATTCCAAAACCCCCAATATTCTTCTCACTTTGTACTAAGCAATGACATTATGGTAACTACTTTAACAGTCATCTTTAGCCTTTGGTTTGGTTTTATTTTTTTAACTTTTTTTTTTTCTTCCAAAGACACAAAAGCAACCAGAAACTTATTTCAGAGGTTTCAGTTATGTCTGCGCAAGAAACAATGAAATCCCAGCGGAGTTTGTAATGAAATACAGAAAAAGCATAGCAGAGGACTGAATCGTTCACGGCAACAGAGACACAAACTGTGGTATTATATAGTACCATGTAATTTGATTGCTGCTTTTAATATAATGAGTATTGAATTGTCTGGGAAACGCTAATCAACTTCCTGAGGTTCCATCATGGCAGGCTGAGCCTACTGTCTATCGTGAACAAAAGAGAATTCTTCTGAAAGCATTAGTCTCAAAGTTACATGCACTAGTTTCTTCTACCAGTCACCTCTTCACCAGCAGAACCAGAGTTCTGAGAAAATTGCAAGAGTTCACATTTTCTTTGCACTTTTCATCTTTTACATGAGAGCTGGTAACAAAAGGCTACTATGCTAGCAATTACCAGAGAAACATTTGCCTTCTCTGAGGCAATGGGAGGCTTAGACTGATGTGAAAGTGGATGCACAGTCAGATGGACTACTGGCAGGTCAGGTGGAATTTGCAGATTTTGGGGTTTTTTTTAGTAGAGAGGGAGAGATAGTAGTATTTAAACACTGCATGTTTATATTTTGGCAAGTCTCTGAACACAGACTCAAAGTGACATTCTTGTTTCAGGTCTCACCTAATTTTAAAACTATACAATTAGAAAGGAGAGAAGGGAATTACCCAGAAAATTACACATTTCCTTCCACATGAATGTTGAATGACTTTTTAAAAATCTATCTTTTTTCAACTGTCAAATTAGAGTCCATCTTCAGAACAAAAAATCTGTTAGCTGCACTGGAAGTGTTTTGCAAAACTCACAACGCTTTCCTTGAACAACCACAACATGCATACTGTTTATGTTTAGCTATATTATAATGTGTTTCATTGTCTTCATTAAAAAGTGATTTCTGAATTACTGCCTTGTACAGAATCTTCTTAGGATAAAGAAAATTTGCTTTTGCCTCCCAAAGGGTTTGTGAAGTCATTTCTATATTGTTCAGCTCTTTTCGACAGCGTAACAATTGCTAAGTTTTGGAGGTTCTTTGGTCTGGTTTTTTAGGGTCTTAAATTCATAAACTCCTGGAAAATCGTGGTGGTTGCAAAAAGCAAGGGTAACCTATACATGTACCAAAACTATCCTGTACCAAATTTACAGGAAAACTAAATGAATTAATAGTGCAGGGTCTACATTATAATGGGAACAAGATAAATTGAAATAAATGCCTCAGACTGTGTATTATGAAATATAAAATTATTCATTACTTATTAACTGCCATTGCTGTTGCCATTTTTGTTGTTCGTATACAGAGACCACAAAATTACAAAATGAGAATGAGTGATCTTGAATACATTAAGTTGAAATACAAACGGAAAGAAAAAAATCATGTAAAAAGAAAAAAGTTTTGAGAGAAGTCTGAGGAATTATCACTGGCAACGAACTGGCTGTCCATTGCCAGCATGCTGCAGTTACAAAAAACAGTGCAACTGATGTGTACACACGTATCAGCTGTGTGTGCAACTGCTTGGTGGAGAAAGAGGGCGGCGTCATGAATAAAAGGGGGTTTTCTTAGGAATGCTGGAAAACTGAGAGGGCCTTTTGGAGATACGGTTGATTTTGTGAACTTTGTTAGCAATACACTGTTACAAATTTGTAAGTCTTCTCTGTTCCAGTGTCCTTAAGGAGCAGAATGCCAGAGAAAATGGAATCAAAACTGAGTGAATGGGAGAACAGTGGGATCCCAGTCCTTTGAGGGAAGACTGTGTGTGTGAGAAGGAACTAAATATTTCAGGATTTATCATGAAACAGAGGGGAAAAAAAAAGCATAGCACCAAGCTAACGGAACACTGCTCTTCATATACAATATTTTACCAGCTTAAAATTGCTACATTCAGCTCAAAATTATTAAATATTAAAATTTTAACTAATATTTACACTAAAATTTTTGTGTAAAGGCATGCCAGCATACAGAATCCTTCTGCTTTTTATAACCAGAAAAGGCCAAAAGGAATGTAAGCACATTTTTGCCCTCAAAATCAACCTTACAGCTTTATATGATGGGAAATTTCTGCATGCTCAAAGTGAGATGGATCCATACTATGTATTGATACAACAGTCATGGCCTACAAACTGTAATCTGTTGCTTCCCTTTTCAGAGTAGAAAATTGCCCTCTCCCTTTATAGATAATTGCAGGTGTCACTTCATTACACAGCAATGGCGCAAAGGTGCTACAGGTGTAACAATGTCCTCCCTCCTTCTGAGGAAGCAACCTTGCCATTAGCGTGGGGTTTTTTTCTGTTGGTTGATTTTTAGCAAAGCTGGACTGCCATTGCTAAAATGTCTCACAGATCGGGTAATAAGATTTTGTAAAGTTTAGACAATAGCTTGACATTACCACCTTGACATTGTGTCCGTTGGTGTCTGCATGTAGATGAAAAAAGAAGTCCACGAACCCAAACCCTAACTTTCTGCAGGTGCACTCACCGTTGTGAGAAAACGACACCGCTCCTTCGGTTCGGGGTCCCTTCGCTTGTGTTCGCCTCCGCCGCTCGGGGTGTTCGTGCCCCGCACGCGCGCGGGTCCCCTCGGCTTCGCGCGCCCAAACGTGTGGGTGTGCGCGCGCGCGTCCTCGTGTCCCTGTCTGCCCGCCAGCGGCTCGCCTTCCTGCGCGTGCGCGGCCGCCTGAGGGCCCCTCCGCACGGCGGCGCTCCCTCACAGCGCGCTCTGGGCTCGGCTCCACCGGCCGGGCGTTTCTGGTGGGCGGAAGGTGCCCGCTCAGTTTTAGAACGACGCCCTTAAACAGCAGCGTGTGGCGCTGACGCCTCGCCGCCCGCGGAGCCGCTCGTGTCTGCGTCCCTTAAAAAGGCTGCCGTGAGCGGGCGGGAGCCGCACGGGACTAGTACGAAGTTTGCAGCGTTCTCTTCCTGTGTCGTGTCCGTCCGTGGCCCCGCGTTTTCAAGCGCTGACAGCCAGGCCGCACCGCCGCACTCCGCCCGGGCACCCTCTGTGGGACCCCCGCCGGCCGGAGGGCGCGCGGGCCGGGCCAGCGGCTGGCCAAGCTAGGCCGCGGCTGCCGGGCCTCCCGCGGCCGCAGCGGGACTCTGGGTGCGAGAGGGCAGAGGGGAGCCACGACAGCGAGGCGCAGGTCGCTGCTGGAGTGGAGGAGAGCGCGGGCGTGTGTGTGTGGGGTGGGCTGAGGGGTCGCCGGGCCCCTCTAACGCTAACGCGAACGGCGGGGCAGCCCCGCCTCAGGGGAAAGCTCCGCGGAGCCCCTTCGCTGGCCCAGGGCGAACGCCGTCAGCCCAAACCTGTCGGTGCCAGAAGTGGAAGCGGCGGTTCTGCGGTCCCGCGTTGCAGCAGGTTGGGATGTCGGTCTCTATCCTTTCCTGTCACATGGCTGGTAATAGGATCCCTCATCTGCCACTCGGCACCTCGCCGGGGCGCACTTACAGGACACATGCTGTAGGGCCTCCGCTTCCCGCACTTTGCGCTCTTCCCGGCCGCCTGCCACCCCCGGAGCGCCGGCTCTTCCTCCTCCGAGCGCGGTGAGGCCCGGCGGCCGCTGCCCATGGAGCCTCCCGCCCTCGCCGCCGTCCTGGCCTTCTCAGGGCTGGCGCTGAGCTGCTGCCGCGAGCCCCTTCTCTCCGGTGAGTGACGCTTCGCGGGGAGCCGGGAGGGGGCCGCGTCTGGGGCTGCTCCTCGACCTGCTCGCAGGGCTGGGAGGCGAGGGAGCCGAGCACCCTCGCGCCGAGCTCCGCAGACTCGCGGCTGGCGCGCAGCCTCCCACGGAAGGGTTCTGCTGCCCAGCAGCGCCTCGTCGAGGTCGCGACGACGTCCTTTGCTGCTCGCCGGGTCGGTGCCTGGCTCGAGGCTGCTCGTGCAAACACGCAGGGAGTATTGTTGTGGGAGCTTGCGGATATTTGAGGCTCTCTCTGGGCTTGCTGAGTTGGGAGCTCGGAAACCGTATGAAAGCATGAGGTAAGGGAAGGAAGCACAGCACATCTCTCCGTAAAAGTGGTTTCATAGTTAGATGTGTGGAATAGATGCGTTTGCAGGGAGAGGAGAGTGTGACTCTGTGTCACTGGGAAATGAAAAAACCAGTGTCAGCAGGGCAGAATCGGGGCTGCAGAGCCGGAGCTTGGAGAGTGGCCGTCCCGCCTGTGTGTAACGTGCTGCCTCAGCTCCATGGCACGCGTGGACTGCTATGACCATTCAGGTTCTCGTTCAGCCAAGGAGTCTGGGAAGCCAGAAAGGTCACTACCTGTTAGTGTGATTTTTCACTTAAAATTTTTCTACACTCTTTTGTCCTCATTGCAGTTGTTACTAGTGACGTCAAGTATGACAGTTCTCTGGTATAATGGCCATTCTTTTCAAGGTCTGCAGTGGCAGTTCCAGATGACCACAGTGTCACAGCCATCAGATATGTGGGCCTTCTTGGATACATTTTGTGTATTCTAATTGCTGGTCCTTCTTATAATGTAGAACTTGCTCTCCTTTTTTGCCATGAACACGTACTTGTTCATCAAGTTTTTGTAGAGGCACTTTATTAGATTCGGAAAATACTTACATAGACTTTTTGGGGGAATAAAAAGCCTTCTACCAGGAAGAGAACTCTTCTGACTTTACCTTCTGGTAAACTTTACTTCTTGTCAGAAATTACCTGAAGTGAGTATTTTTAGATAAGCATGTAGAGAGCCACCTAGCCTGGGGCATATCTAGACCGTGTCTAACAGTCTGCTCCCAGTACCATTGGGATATGTTTAATGCACATAGTACATACCCATTCCTTTGTTTAAGTTGAAGAATGTTTGTTTGTAAGGTTTCTGTGCAAAACTGTTGACAGAACACTCCATGTGTGAACATACCCCTCACATCAAACTGCATGACAGCAAGTGAAGGATATATCCCAGTAAAGGGGAACAGAGGGCCACTAAAGGGGACAGAGATGTCTGAGCACAAGCAGCTGGGGCAGGAGAGGGAGGGGAGAATATATAATGCCTCTGAATGAAGGTCTGGCAAAGGACAATGGATTTAGGAAGCACTGCCACCTCTCTGTCTTCTGCTAAGGAACCTGGAAACAGTGCAAGTCTGCATTTCAACAATAACCTGTAATTTGTATGGCAAGTACAAAATCTGCAGAGTTCCTAATCTGCACAAACTATACATCAGGATCTTCTTCTTGACCCTTAATCCCACAGCTTATATATATGTATATATACATGGTATATTTTTAATGCCCTTTTTTTTTTAAATCCATGTCTTAATAAGTTTATTATGAAGTGCAGTCAAAATACAGACTGTGTCACCATCATTTGCTAAGAGGAAAGAAACTTGTGGAATTGTTTTATGTGAAATGACTCCAACTGTCAGAAGTTAGAGTTTTTACACGTAGTACTGTGCTGCTTTTCACAGAATGTTTTTGCTTCGCTGCATGCTGTCTTAGTTTCTATTAATTCAAACACTGACATTTATGCATTTAGACACTGACATTTGTTCATTCAAACTTCAGCCATTTCTCGAGTGAATCAGAAATGAGAGGTGGGTGAATAGATTGCCTGACATTAAAGGACTCTCTGAATTTGATGTTTTCTTTCCATTTAGCTATACTGGCTTACCAAGTCCTTGGTTTTCTTCCCAGATGAGTCTTTCCTTTGAGCTGTTATTTCAGCCTTCTCTTACAAACGTTGTATCTCTTGTCACCTTATTTTGCCTATGTCTTGCTGGTTCAGAAAAGCAGTTCTAGTTTATCTGCCATAAGCAAGTGTCGTTACTTGAAAAAGTAATTATTTGGTTCTTTCTAAGTAGGCAGATAGAAGATGAAATAGTTGGACACTTCAGCATATCATGCTTGTACATGCATAGAGCACAACTCAAAATCCAGAGATACGTGAATGGATTTAAGCAGGATGGAGCCAAAGAAGTGGGAGGGAGGCAGGGATTACATTCTGCCAGCTGCAACATTTTCATTCTCTATCATACCACACCATAATGGTTGTACAACTGACCACTCTTTCCATCCAAACAGTGGCTACGGCCCATCCTGATAAAATTGCCACACTAGACAACGGAACAACAGTTTTAAATCTTCACAAAGAAAGAAAACAAATGGGTGTATTAAGGAACAGAAATTCTTACGGGGCCACATCATGCATTCTTACTTCCAGTGATAAAGAATCACAAGTCAGACAAGTATATTTGCATCTGGCAGCTGAGGACCAGCCAGCAGCTGCAAAGCTCCAGCTAATATAGCATGTTGGTATTGTACAGATAAGAAGAAAAAAAGGTACGAAATACGTACTTTTAAGCATGTAGAAATAATGGTAACTGCCTCTCATGCTCATAGCCTAACTTGCCTGCTTCCAACATATTGCAGAAAGGGTCTGACCATTCAGATAGCATGTAGCTTTATTTTTTAAAAAAAGAGAGAGAAAAAAAGGGAAAGTGATGAAAAAGTGATTCGATTGAAGATTAGTAATCAAAGTTTCACAAGGATAGCAAATTCAGATGTATAGCAGCTCACACGCTGCCAGGGAACACAAGGATGGAACTTCGCATGTCTGTACAATTCCAGGAATGTACATTCTTACAAGACAGACAGATGCTTAAGTCAAGCTCTGGTCACATGTCAGGTGGCATAATTCAAATATAATCAAATACTCACTGTGTCTACTCTCTGGCTCGAACCAGCACTAAAAAAGTCTCTCATTCTCACCATTGAACATAATTCCATTTGAGGACTTTCAGCAATTATATGTCTGTTTGTGTGGATATGTAGAACGAGCAAGATATGATTTTTAAAATACTTATGAAGTGCGCCTACATTGGAAAGGACAAATGATCATCTAACCAAGTGCCCTCATAGCATTGCATCAGAATTAAACTGATTTACCAAATGAGGAGTTTTCCAAATTGTTTCCTAACAACTTTGAAAATGGCAATTTTAAACAAAGTACCAACTGTTGTGTTTTGGGGTTTTTTAGCGTTGCAGTATAGGTGCACAAGCCTGATAGTTTCAATAAGGGCTTAGTATGAATTGGAAGAGAAAAGTAGTGAAATGTAAAGATACTACACTGTTTTTTCACTTGGGTAGGTCTAAACCTGCCTTATACTTCCAAAAAGCATTTATTTTGCATCATAACATAATATGGAATGAGATTTTTTTTTCCCCCGACCAATCATATGACAATATGCAAATGAACTTTTGGTTCAATCGGTAAAACTGTGTCTTCAAAGAAAACCATTGCAATGCTAAAAATATTTTTAATAATGGCCACAGAAGCCATATTTGTGCCTTTCATCTCCTGAAGCTTCTTCTGGTTTTAATCAGTGTTCCCACATGAAGAGCTGTGGCAACCTATGATAATAGAATCCCTATTTGCATCTCGGGGAAACAAAAATGTTCTCATCTGAAGAAGGTAATGTGGTGTTCTGCCCCTTCCATCCGTGGGCCCCTGCCTCTGTTACTGCTGGGGTATCTTGGCATCAGCTAAGTGGTTTCTGTCCTTTCCTCTGTGCCTTACTTTCTCATTGAAGTGTGTCTGCTTTCTAATTATACCCTTCAATCAAATTAGAGACTGCAGCATCTGGTTAGTGCCTGTAACTGTTGCCATCTGCACCTAGATAGAGTGCTTTCATTTAAGGAGGAGTGCTTAAATAGCAATCTCTAGCAGGAACGAGAACAACAGTTTAGGTTGAATGGAACTGACTTAAAACTACTCTTAGAACACTATGCAAGCACATCAAGCAACTGACCCTGAGTCATTATTAGGCATGGTACATTTGGTTTCATATCCTTATATTGCGCTTAAGCATTTTTCTGATTGTTCTAAAAGGCTGTAAGAAAAACGAGAGAGAACCGAGCAGGCAGTCAGTTTATAGCATGTAAATTCAATGAACTTTTTGCTCCAGCCTTACTGAACGTTTAATGTTCTGGCTGCCACACTACTATAAGGAAACCCAGGATTTAAATAGCAGCCACTTTCATTTATCTTTCATTACTGACTAGATTTTTAAAAGAAGATCTTGCTTTTCATTGGGCAGTAGCTGGTAGGATAATTTCTGACTTAGATAGGCGAGTTTCTGGTTGATAGTTGTTGTCAGTCTCTCTGGCCACTAGTCAGCCCTCCACATAGCTTCCAGAATGTAAAGCAAACAAACCGTGCAAAGCAAGGTACTCTTTTTTTTTTTTTTTTTTTCTCTCCAGTGGAATAGGAACAAGTTTGTCATTCTGAATTTTCAATCTCAGAAGCTACATTCAGGCCTCAGGCTCGAAAAGTAAGAAGTCATTTAAACCATCCTGGAGCCTCCATCTCTTCAGTCTGCAATTTGTAATGTCACTAAATGTATGTCTTTGAGAATAAGACTTTGAAGAATGATCAGAAGGTTTTTACGATTTCCCACTTGTGAGCCCCCCAAAAAAGAGTGTTTGAGAAGTAGACACCTGTTTGCTTTGCTTTTCGTCTCATTTGCATAGATAAAATGTATTATTTCTGTCTCTGGTAGTGTGGCACAAAATGAGAATTTCCCAGGTAACTGGGCCTTTTGCCACTGAGGACTCCAGAGATTACAGCCAGTATTTGGAAGCCCATCTTAGAAAATCATTAGAAGCCAGTGCCTACTCTGAAATATCACTGATTTATCATCAGTGCCTCACTCGGTAGAAAAGTCTGCACTACCTTAATTTTTCAAATGATCCTAAAGTGGCGCCCATGTGGAGTGCAGGCAGCCATGCAGTCGCACAGTAACAAAGGCAAATGATCACTGTAAGGTCCCTATCATGAAGAAGAAACCAACAGATGGAAAAAATTTCTACGACAGCTGCTGTTTGATCTTCCAAATGTTGATCTGGCTCTCATAAAACTTAATTGTGAACCTGTATCCCACAGTGAGCATTCACTCATAGTGGGCAATGTCCCTAGTCTTGATTTCTGCCTTTTCTTTCTAGCAGTTGCCACTCAATAAATACTTACCTAGTCCCAGCATTCATTTCAAAAAACTTTTCCGTCAACCGTGGCACCTGGTATGCTAAAAACAAAACAGTCCTGACAACCAAGTGCTGTCCATGTTTTCTCAACAAGGCTCATGAGCATTACCCTAAGCATTCAAACAGCACCTGTTTGAACCTTCCAGTTTTTCCCAACTAGAACCACTGTAAAGGTTCTCCCGTATATCTCTGATTAATTCTGTTTACAGACATTCCGCAAAACAGTAGAAACAGCAGGGTCGTTAGGCAGTTAGTAGAAGTTTCAAATCATCACATACACTGATTCTAATCACAGATTCGGCATAAGTCTCTACTTCAGACTATGTCTGAAACCCAGCTGAGTAAGGGCTTAGAAATATGACGAGGTCAGATGCTTTGAGTGGTCACAGCTTTCTCTGTGTCTTGTCTGAAACACTGGTGTTTTAATATAGGTTTATGGCTGACAGGATAGTTTGAGCCTTGGGTGTATGAACAGAAATGGTGTGGCAGATCTATCAAGCGTATTGGCACCCTGATGCCTTCTAGGAAACTGTCAGCTTTAGTGTCCACAAAATGTCTGTTCTTCCCTTGCCACTGGGAGAGGACTTGAATACAGTGCGAGTTCTATCATAATTTACCAGTCTCGCAAAACTTTAATGAATAATGCTTGCTGAAATTCAGAGAACTTGAGTCACAGTTATGATGTTAGGTTCCAAGAGAAAGGCTTCATAGCCTAAAGTATCATGGAAGTATCATTCAACATAAGGCCACAATAGTAGAGAGGTTGTTGTTGCTGGTTGGTTTACTCTTTCCCCGCTCCCTTCTACATAATCTGCCAAAGAGAAGTCAGGTAATTTGAGTAAGCCCAAGAGTTTTATCAATAGTGCTCAGTCCAGTCTTTTCGGACTGTTTAATTTAGATGACCTCTTCTGAATTAGTTTTGTGCAGACAAATCTGGCTGACCTTTCTTAAGCTCCTCTTTTCACAGAATTATTGCACCAGTGGTGAAAGATGAAAAGTAAGGTGAAGGTTCTAACCTCCTGTTCTCTTAGGACTTTTTAAAATGCTGCCCATGAATTTCAAATAGAGAGGACAGTGGTCTGTCTGGAGACAAAACATTTACTTTACACCTTCAACACCTTCAACCTGGGAATATTAATTTCATGGTGAGATCACTAAGGTAGTGTATTGGCTGTCGCGCATCAAAATAAGATGAAATTACTGCATGTGACAAATAGAAGAATTCAGCTGTTAACTGCCAAGATATTGAATATGCTGAGATCTGCGACTATGCTACTAGGAATTTTATAGGAAACCGTACAAAATGTATCTCAGCAGATCTCAAAGCTGCCTGTTCAAGGTAAAAGAAGGTAGGATTGCTTCAGTTGGTTTCAACTGGTATACAGTTAATTTTCTTCTTAGTAGCTGATACAGTGTTGCACTTTGTGTTGACTGTGAAAATAATGTTGATATCACACTGATGTTTTAGTTGTTGCCACGTAGTGCTTACTCTGAAACAAGGACTTTTTAGTTTCCAATGCTCATCCAGTGAGCAGGTGCACAAGAAGCCAGGAGGGAGCATAGAAATGACAACTGACCTGATTTTTAAATGCCAATATTTATTTGAAAAGATTGCACTCCAGTGCTATGGCAAAATTATTATTAATCCTTAACGACATCAAAATTTCCTAGCAAATTCCCTGTAACACAAAAGGTTATGTATTTCATTTGTTAACAGCTACTAAATTCCATAACTGAAAGTTTTCATTTCAGTGTTTTGGGCACAATCAGTGATTTTGCTTGGTATGTCACTGCCTCCCCTTTCCACATCTAGGTGCTAACTGAGCCAGGAGAACTTTATTACAACTCAGCTGGCACATTTTCCCCAAATCTCTTGATATTGCAAAAGAACACAGGAGGCATTGATACAGCTACCTGTGTTTTTTTGGAACAAAAGGCTGCAGCTAAGAGGAATGAAGAGAGATCTGACTCTTCCTTTTGTTCTTAAAGTACTGGTGCAATGAAGTTTGAAGACAATCAATTAAAAAAAGCTAACATGAAAATGTAAGTCAGTTGCTACTGCAAGTTAAAGCATGGGCCAGTCTTAGCAGATCCTAAAATGGGCCCTAAAATGGGCTGATGTTGACTTTAGTTTGTGTGCCAGATCACATTCAGGTATTGCAACATTCCTCGCATTTCTGAATAGATGTTAGATTTCAGAATAGATTTCTGAATAGATATTGCTTCTCGTTTGGAAGGGAGAAGCAAAAAAAGAAAAGTAACAGTACAAAGGTGACGTAGACATCTTTTCTGGATGTGTTTATCACTTCTCACAACTGCTTCTTTATACCGGATATTATTTTGTTTATCTAGTTTGATTATGTTTTCTGCTCTTTTCTGCTAAATTCATCAGCTTCTATTTTTCAGCTATAAGATGCTAAAGCTTTTATATTAGCTGCAAAGCAAGAGAGGTATTGAAGAAAGTTTCAGCACTGGTGACTTTATAGTGGGGTTTTTCATATGTTTGCAAAAATACCTGTGGTGGCCTGAATACTGGGAATTCAGATTTGCATTTTCAGGTGAATGTATGCAACCCACTTCCATGGCTAAGGCAGTCAGGTAAATTACAGTAAGGAGGAGTATTGACCTGAAGCTTGTGTTTGATAAATTAGATAGCTTTCTGTCCACAGGTGATAGCAGTATACAATAATGGCAAACATCTCTCCTACGTGCCTTCAGCAACAAAATTTCATTTAATTGAAATCCTAACTTGCCTAGGCATGAAAATGCACAGTGAAGGCGCAAGATATTGTCTTTCATCTGCTGTGCAATAAAACTGTGAAATAATTATTATAATGACACCATTCTGATATTTGTGGGCCCAGACTAAACTAATTTCAAAGGCATGGTTTTAATAATCCATTTTTCTGACTCCCACAGTATTTCTATATTAAAAAAAAACTGGTGAACTGTTAATATCACTATTAAGCTGTGGGTTGTTTTTTTCACTCTTCCAACTGCAGCCCCACAGGTCTTTCTAGCCTTGTTTTGTAAGTTATGTCTCATGAGGGACATCTGAGATCAGCACATACTTCACTTCAGAGCATTCTCCCGCTCCCTGGGGGCAGTAGAACATCTCTGCAGCTGTAATATGTTTTCTGCAGAGAATACTATCAAATCAAACAGGAGGTTTCACAGCCTGCAGTTAGTAGGAAGCATTTGTGCCTTTCCCCGGTAATGCTATTCAGTGCAAAGAAATGTTTACAGAGGTGTAACACAGCAGTTTTAATTCTGTCATGGACTGTTGTATTTTAATCCTGTTCTTAAATAAATACAAGGATGATAAATGTTAGCACAGATTAATTATAAACGGGATAGATTTTTTTATTTTATTGTACAGTAATTATAATGACTATTTCTGGAAGATGATCACAGAATCACAAAATGGTTGAGGTTGGAAGTGACCTCTGGAGGTCATCTCATCCAGCCGCTCTGCTCAAGCACAGTCACCTAGAGCAGGTTGCCCAGGACCATGTCCAAGTAGCTTTTGAGTATCTCCAACAACAGAGATTCTACAACCTCCCTGGGCAACTTGCTCCTCACCCTCCCAGTGCATAATGTAATAAAAAATGTTTTGCGGTTTTGGCAAAGGTAAAACTGATCATGCATAGGCGTATTTATTTGACCAAAAGATGCCTAGTGAAAGGTGTCCATGTCTATGGCAGGGGGGTTGGAACTAGGTGACCTTTATGGTCCCTTTCAACCCAAACTAGTCTGTGATTCTGTGATTAACAAGACACAACAAAGCCAGGCAGCATGAGACTTGTAGTTCAGCTGAGAAGAGGGTAGTGTATTTAGTGACCAGAGAAATCATTCTCTGCTTTGATTTCTAACGTGCTGAGTATTAGAAAGCTAGGGAAACAAACATAAATGGGAGAAAATATGAGTGAGGCAGAAGAATACTGACCCATAATTTTTACTCTGAAAGTATAAATGCTTTAGTGGCAAATCACAGTATCACGATTATGCTCTACCAAAGGGGGGCCCTTTCGGAGGCTAATCAGGCCAGAGGAAAATAATGCCCAAGATTTTTTCTAAATCAGAATGTAAATGTTTATAAGGTCAATGCCTGCAAAGTCTTTCACTTTATAAAAGTGCAGATATTTACAACTTTAGCTGAAGTGACATGAGATTTTGGGTAATAGGCTACTAAGTGGTGAATTGATAATATCATGTAATTTCATTTTTGGAAAATTAACAAGTTATAGAGTCATACAGAGGAGTAAAACACAGGGAAAACAGTAGAAAATGTAGTATGTTTATTCAGAAAATGCATGTTCATGGGGTAAACCACCTGTCTTATACATTGTTTATTAAAGCAATGACATCATAGTCTCTTCAATGGTTGATTGGCTCTGAGAGAAAGCTAAAATCCCAGACAACACGTTTAGTTGCCTAAACAATGCAGGAAACATATTAGTAAAAGAAACATGTTCTATTTGAGCTGGGGTGGAGGGTGAGGGAAGAACAACCAAACACTAAACATACATACGTTCTTTCTCTTTTACCGTTTCTCTGTCTTCCCAGAATGTTATACAGCAAATGGGGCTGACTATCGTGGCACTCAGAACCAGACTTCCCAATATGCAGGGAAACCTTGCCTTTTTTGGAATGAGACCTTTGAACATCCATATAATACTGTGAAATATCCTAATGGGGAGGGGGGTCTTGGAGAGCATAACTACTGCAGGTAAGAAATACCACATTGCTACTATCTTTGCCTGTGTACCCAAAAATTGCCTGTTACTTTGAGTGATTCACACAAAATTAGGAAACTTCCTGTCATGCAGTGAAGAATGTCATAACCACGGATATCTAACAGGTTTTGGTTTATCCTGTAATCAGTACCCTGGATCTACAAGCACCACTAGTACATTTATTTTTTTTCAACCCACCTTGCATACTTTTTCAGTGCAGTCCTTATCATGTGTCCAATCTATAATTTGGCATGACAGAGAAAGACGATAGATGACATAAATGAAAAGGTGAAGATAATAAAAAAATTGATCCAAACCAGAAGTACAGCAGCACAGTGAATGTCTGGAGGAGTCTCCGGGACATTATGGTTTTTATCCTTACACACAAGCTTGGTTCTGCTATACAGTCCGTTTCCAAGTTTTGTGCTTATGAAAGTTATGTAGTCACGAAAACTTCTAAGTGAGCATAAGCTATTCAGTGAGTTTGAGTTGTTATTTGAATTCAGCAGCTTAACTGTCAGGGGTTACCAGCTTAAACCATGGAAGACCTACTTCTCTTTCCTTGCCTTCTAGAGAAATCCTCCATAACTATGTATAGAACTTAGAACGAAGGTTAAATGAGAACTTCAGAATTTAGGAGCCAAATCAGAACTGAAGTTATGATACATTTAGGCTCTGCAGGCTCTTTTCAGCCTGTAACATTTACATGAACTTCTGCCTTTGCAGGACTGATCAGCTGAGTTTCTATGTGAATCTATACTTGCTGTGGATATAGGTGGAGAATAACCTGATAGATACAGTCCTTAAACAGTGATAATAATTAGCTCATCTAGGGGGCATCTGGGGCATTAACCGCTAATGCCTCCTTTGTGAGATGGTTCAAACCATGTATCTGTTCTGAAAGATGCTTTTACTTAGCAGGTTGTAGGCATTCCAGGGTACAGACTATACACTTCCTACGTTCATGTTGAAATCATTTCACTCTAGGCAATATAAAGCTCCATAAATGGGATAAAATTAACATGCAGGAGTTCAGCTGAACTGCTGTGTCACGAATATAGGGTCCCGCTTCCTGATCCAAGAACTTTTTCTTGTTTAATCAGAAACTGGCATTCAAGAAAATATGGCAGAGCCAGAGCCAGACAGTTAATGGAGAGTAAGTAAGAAATCACAGAAAAGAGGTCTTGTGATATGCAGCAGACAGAAAAGCACATTGATGAAACGAATCGGTGGCATTTCCAGAGTCTTCAGTGACTCAGGAGGCTGTTTCTCACTGGCATTATTGCCAAGTTCAGAACTGACTCTTTTTTTAATCAGTTCAGCACTGCACAGGAGCAAAGCAAAAAACACTACGTACAAGAGAAATGCCGTAGAAGTTGGGCATTCTCTTAAGAAAATGGTCTGGAAACCAAAGAGACATCAAACTGCCTAGTACCAGATTGGCATGTGAGCGCTGGAAAGACTATCTTCCCATTACAAACATTTCACACCAACGTCACAGGCTGCCTCAGCCCAGAAGCACCAAATGCATAACAATTTTCATGGCACATCCAGTGCTGTGTGTCTCAGCAAGCATACTGATATGGAGCTGTGAAAAGTCTAGTGGCCACTGAGTTATCTGTCATACAAATAGCAGAATGAAGAATGTAATTTTGATTGTTGCTGTGTGGCAATATTCTAGACAGACTGTATCGACAGGATCTTACTGTTTGGCAGTCATCTCTGGCTAATGCTTCATTTAGTACAAAGCAAAACAAGCTTGTATGAGCTGTGCAAAAATGTGCATAACAAACTGCCTGTTTATCCAGATGTTGAAGAAACTCCTACTAGAGTCTTGCTTTACTTAGCAGATGAGAATTTGGTGAGTATTACAAGAAACAAGAAACTCTCATATATGTCTGATATATCAACCTGAGAAATTACTTCATTACCAAATAAAGCTTTTTTACCTCAATCTGCTAGGTGTTAGATTATCCTCTTTGGGATAGAGTTTGTCTGGGAGGTTAGCTATTTCCTTCCCTGTGCTAAATCACTTAGCCCAGGAATATTCTGGAATAACAAACCTAACTGTTGCATGACTTTGAACTTCACATTCTCTTGAAAGAAATCTTGGAAAATTACTAAGAGGGCCCAAGCGCACCTTTAGGATGCAAATGTTGTTGAGACCTACGATACAGCTGTTTCTCTGACATTCTTTTCACTCCTTCTTTGACATTCATTCACTTGGTGACAATGGCCAAGTTGATCTTCCCTACTCTGAGGCAGCACATATCTCAGAAGGCTTTTTTAAGGCATAATGTATTACTCTGGGGTTTGATTTTAGGGACAACATTTGAATAATCTAATTTTACACTTAAAGCATTAATCAGAAGCATGTTAGCTCTCCATGGGTGGTCCTTATTTGGAATACTTTGTTTACTGCAAGACACCCTGTTAAGATGGAAGTGCCTCATAACATTCCACTGAACCTCATTTCAACCATAATAAAACTATGAAGACTGAAGTTTCTGGAGATTTTGAAAGACAGGCACTTGTTTTCTAACTGTATGTACTTTTGAGGTTCAAGACAAAGATTTCTAAATACAGTCATCATGTTTCTCTACATTTTCCTCACATTTTATGGCATTTATTTTTAGAGTGCCATGATCCAATTCTAGACATACGTTTCTGTCATGAAGATGCAAATGCAAAAAGTCCTGTAACTGTGAAAACAAGGGAAAACGTGAATTTGAGTACAAGCTTTTTCTTGGTTTTAGTCTTCTACTTTCTTTACCTACTGGAAGCTCTGCCATTACACCTAAATTCCTAGCATGCGAGTCTTAGGCTTTCCTTGTCCTCTCCTTTTACTAATCTGTTTGAAAGCCTAACTAGCAACATTTTAGTTATCCAAATTGAACTCAACTCACCAGTTGTCTTCAGCAATCTGTTACTTGACTGAAAAATATCCCCAGCATTTCTAAACTTGGATCTCCCACAAAAGAGTTGTTAATATGCGTAAATGACAACCTGCTGCTGAACAGCCGCTTCAGTAGGGGGGTGTAATTAGTAGAATTCATGCCAGATTTCATTATAAAAATATTTTAACTGGTCCTACTTAAAAGAAAAGGTCATACTTCAACCTGACTGTCCAAAATAACCATTTATTCTCTTAAATGTATCTTTTTAATGTGAATAGCTTTTCAAAGTGTACATAGAAAAAACTTTAAATAATATAATGACTAATTAGCTATGCATTTGTAAGTGATGCTACACAACAGCAAAGAATTATAATGGTAATGATAATCATCATTATCATGAACACATAAGGAATTATCCATGGATATAAAGAGATCACTGGAACAAATTTACTCACTTTTACTGAAGGGAAAGAGAATAACTCAGTCTTTCCCTAAAGAAGACCTTATCAGCTAAATATTTTTATCGTCACACATACAGAAAGTTGGAGTCTGAACTATTTTGTACCAAAGCAAAAAATCAAGTTTGGTAGTCTATGAAACGTGCAACACAGGATGTGGGACTGAAAAGCTTTCTCTCTATCAGTACATACCAGAAATAACTCTGCATCTTTTAAACATATAGTAAGAAGATGTTACATTTTAGACATTATGAACCTCTTATGCTTGATGTGTACTGTAATAACCAAAGTTATCTGAACTTCCTGACCACTTTTGCATTTTTCTTGGTACATAAGTCCAACGGGAGGTATTAGAGCAGAAATGGTGATGCCACTGAAGCTTCAGAAAATTGGCTTTTATGTGGGTTTTGAAAAAGAATAGATGACTCACTCACTCACTGACTCACTCACTCAATTTTTCTCTTTCAGAAATCCTGACGGAGATGTCAGCCCATGGTGCTACATCGCAGAACATGAGGATGGAATATATTGGAAGTACTGTGAGATTCCATCCTGCCGAAGTAAGAGCATCATGCAGCTTTTTAGGCCTTTATCTGTGTTGAACAGAGATTGGCAGTTATACAACAGTGGGTAGGATAAGGCAAATCCTCTTATTTTCATTTACAGATGAGGCTATAATTGAATTTTTTTTTGAGTTAATGGTAAGCTTACTGAATTGTTCCTCCATTGCTATCCTTTTCATCTTATCTCAGAATTACTGAATTATTTTACAAATAATATTGTGTGACACACAAAACTTATGAAATATTGGTAGTTCTTTGAATCCACAGAAATATAAATATGAATAGGGAAAATTTTACAAGGTATATATGTGTCCATTGCTTGCAAATAGCTTGTAAAATGAATTGTATTAATGTGATAGTGCATCATACACAAAACTGCTTGGCGGAAACAAAAGACAGTAGGAGAGGACATAGGGAAAGGGGGGCTCTTTGGTATATGGGAACTCTGAGCCAGAATTCTATCTCTGGCAGGTGCATATACTTAACATTGCTGTGAAACCACAACCTGGACTTTGATTTTTTTTTTTTTTGCCGATCAGGTAATTCAAAAGCTACTCACCTGAAGCTTCCTTCTAGTATTTAATATTTTTAATATATCTTTTACCTTGCCCAAAATGTTATGATTTGTGTCAATATGTTCCAAAATTTTCTTTCCTGAATGCTCCAGAATAAGCTCCTAAGAATCACATTCTCAAATTATGCCTAAATATTAAAAAGAGATCCAGTTTGACATGTTAAGAAGTCACCATAACAACGCATTTTATGAAGTCTAATAATTTGTGCCTTTGCTTGTTTTCCTAACTTCTTCTGTGCAAGGACTCTCTTTCCGAGGGATAACTTGGGTGCACACTCTCACGGCTCAGAGCAGTTGGCCTTATGTAGGCAGATTTTGGATTGGAAGAAGTATGCTTCTTAGTTGAAGCTAAGAAAAGAAAACCAAACGAAAAATGGATCTAAAGTGATTTTTTTTTTTTACTTTTTTTCATAGTTTTTTGGGGTTTTTTTATGAACACGAGTGAGTCACATCCTCAGGCTAGACAAACAAATACATAAGTGTGACTTTAAGTCACAGGCTTTTACCTAGACAAATACAAATTAAGGGGTCTAATTTCAATAACACAAAATCATTCAACACTCCAATACTCATTGTTCAGAGGACATTTTACTCTTATTTTTAGAATATACAAGGTCCGATTTAGGAAATCTGACCCTTCTAATTAAGAAATTTATCTTGGTCTAAAATGAAAGAATTTGCATTTTCTTTAAAGACCACAGATGTTAACAAATTATCTGGATATGGCACCAGCAAAAAAGCTGAAAGGCAAATTCTCTCCACTCCATTTGTTCTACACAAAGGATCCTTTTAAAACCAGCCTCGCTCATTTTCTCTGTGGTGGGGAGCAGAGGATTTAAACTTGGACACTTACTTGTACAGATAATCCAGACTTATATTCACAAAATGTCCTTTCAACCAGTAGCAGCTGCTTCAAGAATTGCACTGAAACTCAATACTAGTAAAAGGAATTGCAGCAATTTAGAGCAAACTGTACATTGCAAGCCCATCCAAATCTTAATACAAACCTCATGGTTTACTGTGCAAGTAAAAAAATCCTTTATTCTTCACTAGGTTTTCTGTTTTCAGTAAGCACTGTGCTAAATCACAGGACCATCAAAATTGTCTTGTGAAGTACACAATACAAAATGGAGTTTTGTGATGGAGCAAGAAAGCAATTGTGTAAAGAAATCCTATTTGAAAATTTTTAGAGGAGAAAAAAATTTTTGTATATAAACTTCTTTTCCATAATCATATTTACTACTAGAAAAGACAAGTATCTGGGGCATAAGTTACCTGTTAACTGTACCCACATAATACCATGACAATGCCAACAACATGAAGCGTCTTGATTGCCTAGAGAGATTTGCATGCAATGATTCACTGTAACAATAATTAAAAAGCTGCAGTTAAGACTTTCACATTATGATGATGATTTCACATGATTATATCATGTGTCTCATTCTCTAATATTTATATGTAACACTAAATGTTTCAGTCAGAGATGCGTTCTGGCGTTCTGCATGTGCAAACATGCTGTTCGGAATTTAGCAATGTTAGATGAAGATGGATGAGCGTAATCACAGAAGACAACAATAGTTACCCCAGTAGAAGCTTAGTCTTTCCTTTTCTTCCTCTCTTCTTCTTAATGTCTCGTCTGCTAAGCAGACTGGAATGGACATAAACAAAACAGAAGTCCAAATGGCAGCTCTGAGTCCTGAGAGAACATGTGCATCTCACATGGAGAATTCAGAATTGAATGCTGTAGGTTTGTTTAGGAGTGTTGTTTAGGAATGTTTAGGTTTGTTTGCAATGTTGCAGCTACTCACGACTTTCTTGGTCTCCTTGTTAATGAGGTTAGGTTTAAACTCAAAGGAAATAACAACTTACTCTCTCAAAATGGAAAAGAAAAAAAGGCTTGCTATCCCACTTAATTAAATCTCCACGTTTATGACCCACATGATTCTCTTCCCATAAACAGATTTCCTTACCAGAATTGTCTTTCCAGTGTGCATGTATGTAATGTCATAAATTTGACTGAAATATCGATGATGTGTTAAATGGCAGAGCCAAGAAGATTGACCTGTCTACCTTTTAACAGAACACAGAGCTCAAACCATTTGAAATGGTGTACTGGTGCATGCTACCAGTGCAAAAAGCTAAGAGGCTCTTGAAAGATGACTAGATGAGCATAGTAGGAATATGGTTTTGAGCACAAAATTATTAATTCCACATTTTAATACGTGTGCCTTGGTATGTAAAACACAGAAGCTGTGGTGTTTGTCAGGACCTCATTATGTCAGATACTGCTTAAAAGAAAAACAATATGCTTGCACAAAAGAGGTGACCTTTTAAGCACAAGAGAACAAATAGATACAAATGGGTGAAGACAATGTAATACTGAAACATCACTGGTCAGCATGAACAGTAATCACAGAACACTGACTACCTCATTTTTTGCCATGTTTCTTTAGTAGGCTAAATATTAAGAGCAAAAAAAATTAAAGTACTGCCGGGACAGTGAAGAGACTAATTAGTTTTATGACGCATGCTTGATTTAGTTACAAAATCTAAGAGGTCTTCAAATTACTCAGATTTCTTAGCATGGAACATACTGAAGTACTAATCCTCTGGAGATAAGGTTAAAGGGTCTCACCAATGAAACTACTTTAAAAAAATTTTAAAAATTACAAAATCTCGGATCTTTTAGGAACATGAGCTAAGTTGGTTAACTAGGAAGCTTTTTCAGGGCAGTGGAATCATGCACAGTACCAAAAAAATGAGCGCTCTGAGAGTTGCCTGCCCAGCTGTACTCAGCTGGGGTGGGGCTGCAAATGGGGATTTCCAAAGGTATGTTAAATGAGGCTGTAACTTGAAGTCTCAGTACTTACATGCATGTTGCTGCAGGGCATATCAAAGCCATAAATCCATGCAAGTATTTAGAATTGAAATTGTATCATTCTTAGAAAATTATGACCAATATTTGAAGCAACATTATTTAATTATTCCTAAGTTTACTGGGGACCGAATTAAAAAAAATGACTGAATAAATAAAAGGAATACAGCAGCTCTCTGACCACATCATGTCATACAGAGCTGTGGCAGTTAGGTGGACAAAATAGAACCCTTGTCAGTCTGGCAGAGGGATAAAACATCTTACCACAGAACTGGGAATATATTTAATTTCACGTAGGTGAGAAGATATGATAAGCAGGCAGGGGATAATTATATGCCATTAGCTCAGTATTATATTGTACTCCACATCCTCTCCATGGGGTGGTCATGGCTGAATTCCACTGCTCTGATGAAAAGTGCAAAACCAAACCAGAACAGAAACAGGACAAATGATGCACCTGAAGGGGGAAAACTGAGCTCCATAGTGACCAAGGAACTTTAACACATTGTGTTACTGTAAATAGATGGATTTTGAAAAAGGAATATTGCTCATTTTTAATCTCTTTGTACGATACTTCAAATTCTTACCAGAACTCAAGTTTTAACTCTGAGGAAATTCCCCTATGTAAGTAGAGTCCCTCCCATAAAATTTGCCGAACTCCATCTTAAAGCAGTTTAGGTTCCCTTCCTCAAATATCCTGTTTTGAAAACTTCCAGAATGTCATTGTTTTGAAGACCAGACAGAAATCACATGGTTTATTACATTGCTAGAATATGCATGCATGTATACAGTGAAAAAAACCCACAAACTCTCTGAAACTACTTAATGCCTTTCTTTTTTTTAATTGTCTCTGTCAGGAGAAATGAACCAGGTATTTATCTTGTCCATTTTACTGCAGCTTGCTGAAACCAACCAGACAGTATTACAGGTATATTGCTAAGAAGATACGATACTCTTTTGCCCCGTCATTTATTCCTGTGCATGTTTGGAAAATATGACAAGGATCTAGCACAGAGTAGCATTTCCCATACTGCCAAACTACTTAATAATCAGGGAGTGCCTAAAGTGGTCGGTGTTTTGGATGTTTACAGGCACACCTTTAGAATGACTGTTGTCCATTACTCTTGCCAGTGCCAGGGAATCTGGGGTGTTACAAGGACCATGGAGAGCCGCCACCTTTGACTGGCACCAGTGAGACCTCCAATAAACTTACTATTCAAACATGCATCAGTTCCTGCCGAAGTCAACAGTTTAAGGTGATTTGTTTGACATGCATTTACAAAATGTTTTCTAAGACAAAGACAGCAGTATGCCTACAGTTCTCTTTCATATTTCTCCTGTGCCCCGTTTTTTTTAACCTTCAGGAGGTCTAAGGTCTCACTTCCGCTCCAGGAGATCTGCCCCTCTCTCTGCATCCAGAGCAATCTGGGCAAAGGCCAGGATGCCAGCAGAAAGTATGCTTGCTTGCTTACTGCAGTTATGAGTGACAGGGTGCCCTAATTGCCCTCCATTCCATCCTTCTCACTAGCCTTAAGCAGCATCCTGACAGCTGGAACAAAAATAGTCTGTGGTCATTCCTCTGACTAAATCATACTTTCCAAAACATACATACTTTGCTGCCAGCCTCCTTGCTCATAAAACCTCCTGCTGTCACTCCTTCACATATTATTCCTCCCTTCCTTACGCATCTTTGTTGTCAAAGTTTGCAGGCATGGAATCAGGTTATGCTTGTTTCTGTGGAAATAATCCTGACTACTGGAGATACGGGGAGGCAGCCAGTACAGAATGCAACAGTGTTTGCTTTGGAGACCATACTCAGCCTTGCGGTGGGGATGGCAGAGTCATTCTTTTTGACAGTAAGTATTGAATTAGGTTCAGCTTTTCCCAAAGCAGAGGCCTCCAGTGTTCAGCAAATTAGGGAAAAAGCTCTAAGTATAATGAGAACTGTTGCACACAAAACAACGAAACACCTGAATTCAGAATAAAATCAAGCTGCTTTCCGTTTCTGCATAAGATTCTCAATCATTTACAGTGTGAAATAGCTCTTCCGAGAAATGATGCCTGCTCATGCTCCAGAGATTGTCTCTTACTTCCTCACAAGTGGTACTAACTCAGCTATCAGAAACAGCATGTCACAGAAAAACCCCTTTAAGAATTAATCTTACTAGAAAGTAAATATGTGAATGAGGCCCCTCAAATAAAATTTGAATATACACCAACTTTTTTTTTAATTTGACATGATGAAATTTGCTATGAGGCAACTAATGCAAAGCAATGTAGTGGAACTGAGACGGAGAAGTATACTGCAAATGTATCAAGTTAGGTTACTGTTATGATCGCCGCTGATTTCATGAAGTCTTGTACATAAAAATCCTCCTTTCTGCCCTTCTTTTCAGTATACGTACCAGTGCCAGTTGTGTAACTTCAGAGATAGATGGTAGGTGTCACTGGTTGTCCAGCTGCAGTACAAGCTTCCAGTATAGCTGGGAGTACTGGGAAAGTTCACAGTATGCACCAGCATATCGTTGCTTCTTAATCTCAAATGCCTTTGATGTAGAAGCTACCTTTTGAGTTACAAACTTTCTGGAACTAAAAGTGGCATCATAGTCTACCTTCTGATCACACAAGCAAACTTCCCATCTCCCTACTTTACAACTCTGGTTCCCAGCGAGTGAGACAGAAAGACATTTCAGCAGGACAGAGATTAGTCACTCTGCTCACTTCCAAATTCTCTCCAAGATACGAAAAGATGCGCCAGTGTTGCGTGTTACTTCCAGTGCTGAGACAACACGTAGCTTCACTTTGCAGCAGCCTGTTTCCTCCTGCTCTTGGTCTACGAAATCTTTGATGGGTAAAGGCTTCCTTTGTAGCTTTCCTTTTCTAGAGTGCCTGAGTGCTCAGCAAAATGTTACCCTGAGGACCTGCAATGTCTTTTCTGGTAAACAGCAATGGCCAGGTAAGAGAGGTCATCCAGGTAGCAGCCACCTCTTTTCTTTTCCTGATGAGCAGCACCTGCTCACTTCATGTCTCTGTATCAGATTATGTCATATCCCCAGAACCTTCACCGCAATCCTTGTACATCCCCCCCCAGCCCCGCCCCATTTAACCTTATGCTTACGTGTTACTACCACAGCCAAATGCAGTAACATTTAGACCCACAACACAGAACTCTGTCAGCTGTAGAAGGAAATGGGAGACGAAAAGCATTTCGAATCCACATGGGGCAACGCTGCACTTTGCTAGGCATCTGTGGAGCACAAGTCATTAGCATTCTTAGTTAATATTGCTGGTTTGAATAACATCTTGTGATTCGGTAATTACAAACAGCGCAGTCAAATGCAACAATACCTGTAAGCCATTTTCAAATCTTGTATCTTGGTGACAAATTTCAATTCTATCAATTCTATCCATTCTATCTATTTAAACAATTCCATCAATTAGATAACTTTCCTGTATCTACCTTTCAGTGAAGCATTTAAATTACTCAGGAGATTTCTGAAGTGGCAACAAAAGAACAAACATTTTAACTCTCACCTAGCAGGCATTTTATCTATCTTGTTGCCACTGCACAGTGGGTAAAACCAATTTGATTAAATCAACAGCTATGTTAGCATGGATTAAGTGCCAAACACAAATTCCCCTATGTCCCTTAGGACCTCTGTGGGCTCTTTCACATTCTTTCCATTGTTATTCTTTCATATTCTTTCAGTTCTTCTGTAAGGTCCTTCATCGTGCACACTGAAGTATAAGGTTAAGGCTACGATCAGGCCCTGCTCCAGAAAAAGTAATATTTTCATTTGTTCTTCTGGCAGACATATGCTACTTCTTCTTCTTGTTCCTTTAGTTTCTTTTTAATTTGTGTTTATTAAAGCTTTTTCTCAGAGGCCTGTGAAAACTGAGACACTTAAAAACCTTTCCTTTACTTCCATTCTCCCAGGCCTCTAATAGAAGGCTTTAATTAAGCTTTCAAAGACAACAGTTCTACTTTGATTAATCAGTCTTTCAGCCTCTAATATGGGAGAATGGTAACTCTGAACAGCTTTGACATAAAATACATTATTATATATTATACATAATATTTTGTATTTAGGGGATATATGTATAAATACATATATACGCACATATACCTATATATAATACTTTTTAAAATTATGTGTAAATATGGATATGCATCGTCAGTGGGCTGGCATTTGAGTTGCTCTCTGGATTCATTAGTAATTAATTTTGCACTGGGAATCTGGATAGTTGTCAATAAATATAACAATTTATTTGGCATGCGTTTGTTTCTAATATAATAGGTAGCAACAAATCTTTTCTTTAGACTTCCTAACAGGTTCTTTTTCAATTTACTGAATATGAGTTGGACAAGATTAAAAGACAGGAGGCTTGAAAAGCACATATATATGGCAATAGAGGTGATTAAGGGATTACAGCATCATTCGTACAAAGAGAGGCTGAGAGAACTTGGATTGTTTAGCTATGATAAAAGAAGGCCCAGGGAGGAACCTTTTCAATTTGTACAACTAACTGATGGGAAGTGGCAAAGACAAAGCCAGCCTCTCTTCAGTGCTACCTAGTGAATAGACAAGCGTCAACAGGCACAAACTGAAATACAGGAAAATCCATTGAAACAAAAGGAAAAACTTTTTTTATGGTGAGGTGACACTGGAACAGGTTGCCCAGAGGGGCTGTAGGGTCTTCATCCTTGGAGACTCACAACTAGACACTGTCTCCTGCTTTGAGCAGGAGGATTTGACTAGACAGTCTTCAGGGTCCCTTCCAACCTCACTTGTTCTGTGAATATTTTTTTCAATTTGATACAGCTGTGAAGGGAGTGTCAGTCGTTCAACAATGGGAGTTAAGTCACTACTAATCCACTTGCCTCCCTGCCTCATAGGGATGGAGTAGAAGCTCCTGAACCAGTGATTTATCTTCTATCCTGTTCCTGCAGGTAGGCGGGAGAGGGTACATGGTTACATACAAGGACAAAGGATAGTTGCAGGATTCAAGATTGATGCATAGGTCTCAGAGTAATGAGACATAATGAGTGTATTCCAAGCAAATGCAACATATGACTGCGGTCCCAGTGCTGTGGAAGGTAAAGAATACCAGTCGTGGAGACGGTGCATCCTGCTGGCATAGCAAGTCTGCACCTCCAAGTCATATATAAGTATTAGAATCTACAGGGTGTTAAAGGTTTGCAAAAGTAATGTATAACCTCTTTTTCTCTTTTTTTCTTCACATTTTCTCCCTCTTCTCTTGTTTTCACAGCCCTTATTGGTGCCTGTGGAGGGAATTACACTTCTGCTACAGCTGTGATCTATTCCCCAGATTTTCCTGACACATATGGTACAGGCAAAGTCTGTTACTGGACCATACAAGTTCCAGGAGCATCTCAAATCCACTTCAGCTTTGCCCTTTTTGAAATCAAAGATGCTACAGATATGGTGGAATTGCTGGATGGCTACACCTATCACGTTCTAGCTCGTTTTAATGGCAAGAACCGGCCTCCCCACACCTTTAACATCTCTTTGGATTTTGTCATTTTGTACTTTTTCTCAGATGACATCAATCAAGCCCAGGGATTTGCTATCAGATACAGAGGTAGGAGGCTACCTTTCCTGTTTCTACCTTTCAGTGAAGGATTTAATTCACTCTGGAGATTTCCGAAGTGGCAACAAAAGAACAAGTATTTTAACTCTCACCTAGCAGGTGTTTTATCTATCGTGTTGTCACTGCACAGTGGATAAAAGCTTTGCCAAAACTTCTCTCAATTTGGAACAATCCAGTCAGCTATGTCATAAATAGCAAAATTCAGATCTTCAAATATTCACAGAATCACAGAATCTAGGTTGGAAAAGACCTCTGAGATCATCAAGTCCAACCTTTGATGTAACACCACCTTGCCTAGCAGACCGTGGCACTCAGTGTCACATCCAGTCTTTTCTTAAATACCTCCAGAGATGGTGAATCTGCCAGATCCCTGGGCAGCCCATTGCAATGTCTGATTACTCTTTCTGTGAAGAATTTCTTCCTAATCTCTAACCTAAACCTCCCCTGGCACAGCTTAAGACTGTGCCCTCTTGTCCTACTGCTTATTGCCTGGGAGAAAAGACCGACCCCACCTCACTACAACTTCCTTTCAGGGAGTTGTAGAGAGTGATAAGGTTTCCCCTGAGCCTCCTCCTCTCCAGCCTGAACAACCCAAGCTCCCTCAGCTGCTGCTACAGGCCAGGATGTCAATGGCCTTGGCCACCTGGGCACACGCTGGTTCATGTGCAGTTTCCCGGCAATCAGTAACCCCAAGTCCCTTTCTGCCTGGCCCCTCTCCAGCCACTCTGTCCCCAGCCTGTGCTGTTGCATGGGGTTGTTGTGGCCAAAGTGCAGGACCTGGCACTTGGCCTTGTTAAACATCATAACATTGGAATCAGTCCATCTATCCAGCCTGTCCAGGTCCCTCTGCAGAGCCCTCCTACCCTCCAGCAGATTGATGCTCCCCCCCTAATTCAATCCTATACCTGTCTATCAGAAGAGATTGGAAAATAACAAAGCTGAAAGAAAACAAAAAATCAGTACTCCATCTGCATCTTAGCTTGTCTTGTCTCCTTCCAACAGCCTATTCCACTCTGATCAAAAGTCATCAGGTGCTTGAGTTGTACCTACAACCTTGAGTTGAATTATTGGAATCTGACATTATTTAATTATTTGAGTTCTCCTAAGTGAACCAGAGAGCAGCACATCTGTCCACAAGCACAAAATGAAGTCCAATGACACCTGTTAAGAAGTTGTTATTGTAATCGTCCTCTTGTGTTTTCAGCTGTGAAGGACAATGTGCATCAAAACAAGACTCCAGTGAATCACAGCCTTTCAGAGAGGATGAATGAACAAGCAAATCTCAGTCTCAATGCAGCTCGGTCATCAAAGATACTTTATGTCATCACAACCAGCCCAAGTCATCCTACTAGCTCCATGCCTGGTAATATTACGAAATATGGAAACAGGAAAAACATTTTGCCAAGGCACAATCTGGAGTCACCATTTCCTTTGCTCCTTCTCCACATTATCTGATTCACCATGCACCTTACTAATAGATGAATTTTCATTTAGTCTAACCAGCACTAAATGTGATTCTCTCCTTACGTTTCAAAATTTACTTCTCAGCATAAATAGGAAATAGCATGCAGACAGGGAGTTCTTTCTTGAGAATGAAAGCACATCAAAAATAAGATGTGAGTCAGAGCAGCCTCCTTATTAGAATGAGCTTCAGTGACCAGTGCATACTAGAGAGTGGCACAAGTTGCTGAGAAAAAAAGGCAAGCTTTTGTAGAGCCTAGAAAAGCTTGAATGCTGGATGCCTCCCAGTTATCCCAATGAACAAAAGCTTCATCAGTAATACAGAGAGGGCTACACAAGTTAATGGGTGCAGGGGAGATGCCACTGAGAACTGTCACATGTCTAGAACTCGCCTTCGAGACCTCAATTCAGGAAATTACCGAGTTGTAAATAATTGAAGACTGGAAATGCACTCTTGGGGATTATCACTGCTAGGCTCTCCTATTTTGAAACTACCCTGAGCATTTGCTTTTACATATTGTTAAAACTGGGCCTTGCTCATACTATGGACATTCTCATAGTGTCACAGCCTGAAACTGTCTACATCCCAAATCTGAAGCGTAAGGATATGAGTTTTAATTCCTTTCCTAAGTAATTTTACCAGTACACGCTCTGACTTTTGCCACCTTTCAATTTTATAGGGAGCAGTCCTGCAAGGGAAAAAGTAACTTCTGACTGAAAGTTCTAGTTTCTGCCAGTCTTGTAGGTTTAAGGCATCTTCAAATTAGTTTTGAAGAAAGCGCCTGAAGACTGTGTGTTTCTTTTTTGCAATCTTCTTACTTTAAAAGCTGTAAGTAGATGAACATACTAAGAACTCCTCCCTCCCCCTCTCCCTTTCTTCTTCTCTTTTACAGAGTGGACAATATATAGTCTCACAGCACTGCTCATCCTGAGTGTTACAGCCATAGTAGCAAAGATAATTCTTCACGTTACCATGAGGTGAGTGTAGAGCAAAGCCGTCCCCAGAGAACTAAGATCTCAGCTCTCTACCAAACCTGGCATGCTTCTTGGCCTTCTCATAGTCCAACTGGTCGTATTCAAAACCAAGTTACTTACTACGTATTTGTATCCTCATAAAAGATACTAAATAAGCACATTTGTTAACTTCCCAGTCTGTTAGGACAGTTTGCTGCTAGAATCTCTCTTCTGGCCTTTTCTTTTTTACAAGACTTGTATTTTAAGGAAGAAGAAGGAAAGAGGAAAATGTAATCGGATGCCTAGAGTTGGTGAGAAGAGGTCAAATTATGACAATGCTTTGCAGGAAAAAAATTAGAACCTCATCCCAGATTGGGGAGCTGGGAAAAAAAAGTTACATATGGGCTAGTATATACTTAATTTCTTTTTGTAAAAGAATGAAAATGGCTCAAAAATAATCACAAAAATGAAAATCTGTATTATAATGTGACACTTTACCAGATTTTTGCCTATTAATGAAACTATAATTCATTGCTTTATTTCTCTATGCTAATACCAAGTAAGTTTTGTGTCCTCTAGATGGACACTCATCCACTGAAATGATGGGTGAGTTATCAGCAAAGCAAAATTCTGAATGTTGTGTTTACGTACTAAAAACATGGTTAAATATAAAAGGAAATTAATTTGTATTAATAGCAACTAGTAACAGAGTCTGTACAGATTTCTTAGCTTAATGTCACTGCTGTCGTTAGGGTAGCAACTATTACGGCAAGAGAATATCTAACTTCTCCTTTGCTCATGACAACCACAAAATAGTCCCAAAACCTCCGTATTAGGCAGCAGATGGCAAGAGAAGGTATCCCAGATGGGGTAGAAGCTGCGAGCATTCCCAGTGCAGCAGCACTGCGGACAGACTCCTACAGCTTCCCACGCAGCTTCATCCAAGAATGAACTAACCCTTGTTTCCTAGATCCCATCAGATTCCATCTGCACCTGAAACTGAAGATTGCAGTGATGTTACTACTGCTGGTGAGATCTGGAGTATATTTTACCAGCCATCCACATCGATATCCATCTTCAAGAAAAAGCTTCTAAATCACCAGGATGATTGCAACCCACTAGTGGGAAATTGAAGTGTTTTTTATTTTACAAGAATTGATCTTCTTAAAATCCAGGTGACTTGAGATTAATCCTTCTTTTTTTTTCTCCCAGTCTCATACTTGTTTTCTGAAAAGTCCACTTCCAAAGACCTTTAAGTGACTGCCTATCTGCTGTTCTCTTGGGTGTATTAGTGACAACAGATTTAATTGTGGCAATAGTTTTGAAGTATCTGGTGCTCATCAAATCTGTAGTGCTGTTAATCACTGCCTTTAAGCCATTGCACTTAAAATATATAAAAAAAACTTGCAAGATTCAAAATGTCCTGTACCTCTGCTGGAGGTAACTGAGTGAGTGTCTGCAGGTTGAGGACTTACTGTGTCTTGCTTTCCTGTACTACTGTATTTTATTGGGCTACTTTAGCCCTTTTATTCTCAATGCTGATGACAGACGTAGGTACAGATAACCTGTTCAGCTACCACAGCAACCAGAGCTTATTTGCCTTAATGTAAACACATCTAAATGGTACTATACAGTAAAATGGGAATCAAAGACATGGAAAAACTGATTGCCCAGTGCTCTGCTGTTTCTACATCTTCTGTTTCTACAAGCAGAGATGCACAAATAAAAATCACATCAAGTTCAGGGGGCACTCGATCGATGGAAGTTCCAGCTGCAAATACATGTTTTGATGGAGTAATGCTCACCAGGTTAAGGCCTGCACAAGCAATGAAGCCTTTTAAATGACTATGTCTGACCCATCATTCACTGATGTTTATGATAATTTTGGTCATAGTCACAGTGATCCTTTAAAAAACTACTGTACTCCAGCCTGAAGTCCAGCATCCATTCTGCATGTAAGCTTAGGGCTTCTTAAAGAATTGCAAAAGATACTGTAAAGCCACTGAATTTTTAAACAGTGAGGCTAACTAAGAAATTTTTACTCTGAAGTTACAGATATTAATCTCAGCAGTCTAAACTACTTAAAAGGTTGTAGCCTGCTATTGCCAAATCATTCCTGAAAGGCTGTGCAGCTGAACGCATATGTTACAGTTGCCTGTAAGAACAAAAAGTGTCTCCTTGTCTGAAAAATTAAAACTTAATTTCGAAGAGAATTGCCCTTAATTGTCAAAGAACTAAAACAATAGCGGGGATCTGACCTGTGAAATATTTTCTCTTTGATTGCAACAGATAGCATTAACTCTTTCATCTTTTTGATAGACTGTCCACCCACAATACTTGGCATCCCACCACCAGGAGAATCAACAGTGAGTCTTTCAGCCTCAGCAAATTCAGAGCAGAAAGACAGTTAGCAAAAACTGTCAATGCATAAGTCAGATAAATTGACTGGCAAAGTTTACTGAGTGAGCAGCTCCTCAAACTATGTTAGGGGAAATTCACTGAGAACCATTAAACTACAGTAATTCTGGTCCAATTTAAACATATACCGATGGTCTGCATATGCGAGACATACTGTATATGCAGTCAGAGAGCATCTATTGAGAGCATCTACAAAAGCCAACTAAGAAAAGTAAGAAAATTGTCACTGAGTTCAAAGTCATTACAGTATCTGCCCTTATGTTTTTTAACATACAACTTCCTCCCCTCCATGTGGGCTACAGGTTTTCTTGAAAAAATAGGGTATCTAAGAATTAAACAATGCAATATTGTGCTGTACTTGCCACTGTAGATCTAGTCTTTTACCTGAACTGAATTCAATCCAGCTCTATTTATGTAACCCAGATGAGTGTCAGCAACAACTGACAATGCCACAATACATGCCTCAAAGAAACAAGACTTTACTAAGCCAGCAATTATGAAATTGTTTACATCAAAAATGGAATATCATGGGAACATCTAGTACTTCTTTGTATGAGCTGCTGGAAAGAATACAGGAAACTATAATTACAGTATTACCTAAAATCAAGACAGGACGAGTTGTAAAAAACATGCTGATTTGCTCTTACATGACATCATGTTGGACTGAAAAACATCTGCTTCAGACCAACAAAAATTCTAAAATTGCCTTTTTAACCATCAGGGTTTGCATCATGCTGGGTCAAGAGTCCAACTCACAGATTCATGGCAAAACAAAGCAGGTTGATTCCTAAGTAAGCTTAACATGATGCACTATGAAAAAAAAAACAGGAGAAAATCACAGGGTGGTGCTAGACCCTCAAGGGTTGTTATGAGCACGTAGTGTTTATCACAAAGTGATGAAGCTTTGTTCGCTTGCTTTAGCAAATGTTCTTGAGCAGTTAAAGATACAGACTAAAAGCGACATTCGTAAAGCAGTTAGCTACAGGTGACAAACTGAAAAAACATCAGGAATGCCCCATGACTGATTTTACCTAATTGCAAAAGGAAAAAATGCAGAGCTGTTAAGTTTTTCTTACTTAGTAAAGAATTGCACTGTAAAATTAGAGACAAGCGTTACAAACAACAACCACTAAGATTGATGCTACTAGTGGAAAATCTAGAGAATTTAGAAAGAGATTTTTGCATCAATCCCCTAAGTTCTCGACTAATTCTTAAATCCTAAAATTGCATTTCATGGGCCTTTCTTAGGGAGCGGTTATCAAATTTCCGTACAAAATACCCATTAAAGCCAGAAGTTACAGCAGATTAACTCATCATGGCAACAGTAAATCTGACTATGCATAAGGTGTTAAGACAGTGCATGGGTAACATACTGCTAAAAAGCTGAGAGGAAATTGTTAGGTGTCCCCCCCCAGATCTTTCAGACTGTCTGATTCTAGATGCCTCTAATGCTAGCAAACCGAGCAATTGTTGGAAATGCATGGACAGGGGGGCCTTAAATAGCACTTGTTACTGTATAGGCCTGAGACCATAAAGAGCAGGTAGATCTATGCTATGGATTTTTTCAAAATGTGGTGTGGTCACTCAAACTCCTAGTAGAAACACTTCAGGGTATGGTGGGATATAGCCAAGATATATGGTATACATTAACATAGCACTTCTTGATCTTTGCTGTAAAGGTTTGGGGGGAGAAAGAAACAAAACCTGTGAATCCACAACTGTTGTAATCCCACATGAGTCAGTGTGCCCCTACTAGACAAGTAGCTGAGTGCTGACGGCTGGGGAGCACCGACACCTCAGGATGTTAGGGTTTATACCATTTTCTTCAGCAAATTGAAAATAATTGCAGAAGAATTTGTTTGGAATTCTATCTGAATGGCCTTCTGACATCCTGCCTATCCAGTTCTTTCACCAGGCCCGACAGGCTGCAAATGCAACGTTGGCTACAACATCCAAAGCGACTGTTCTGATAACAAAGTCAGTGAGGAGCTGCCTCCTCATATATGTGCATTCCAGCTCCAGCGCTGGCCCCCTTCTCACTCTCATGTTGCTATGACCAGCTGTGTGGTGGTGCAATAAACTGATAGGTCAACAATTGCCATCGCTTTTTCTTCTCTGAGCTACCTTTTAAAGAGATGGAGTTCTCTGATCTTGTTTGTTGGGTGGTTGTAGAGAGAGAGAAGACAGTGAAGTGGGCAGTAAGCCATAGGAAAAAGACAGTTGTGTGCCCCAGAAGCTGGGGCAGTAAGTACTTCTGCTGGCACTACCACTGCAGCAAGCTGTGAGCCTTCCGCCTTGACGCTGCGTGCCAGCTGCAAGAGCCTGTACTGTATGTGGACCTCAGGTGAAAAGGGGCCAGCTGGAAAAGTGCCTTCCTTCATTCAAAATCTGACTAAATGGTTTTATATGTATTTTTGTCTTAATACTGTTATGCTGGGGGGAAATAGAGACTGTGTTATGTAAAGATGTGTGATATGTTATCATAGTAATATATATATTTATATATGTATAGGAAATGCATTATTTAATACAGTGCATTATGCTTGTATCTTGCTAATATTTGATGGGAAGAAAAGACGTTAGTTTACACTCTGGGAAAAATAAATGTTCTATACACTGTAACCATAGGAAAAAATTAAAGATACTTCTTTTGTATCTATAATAGAAGGACATTGAGAATAGGGTAACTCAGACTCAGTTCCATGGCAGAATAGATGCTGATGATATAACTGCTTTAAGAAGCACTTCCCTCCTTTGAATCTCATTTCTAGCTTGTAATTGTATTAGGCTGTTCATCAGATTCTGCAAATTCATATGTGTATACTCCCTGGGTCATTTTTTCCTTCAAACATGTAATCTGCTTTTTCAAAGCATTAAGATCTTTTCTAGAACCTGTTTCTGCCAGATTTGCCACAGTCAGTACAATGCTGAGGAAGTTTATCACATAGCTCAATGCAGACAACCCAGTGGGATTGCAGAATTATAGCCTTTGTATTCCAAGCCCCCCTGGCAGCAGTATAAATGGGAGATTTTTAAGCATAGTCCTGGAAACTGTACTGAATCTGCAGCCTGTATGACTGCAGACCAAACCCATCAGCAGACACATGGCTGCCACTCACTGAGCATGACTGGCTATTCCACTTTCATCTTCTGCTTAATGAGCCTTCTCAGGCAGTGGGAAGGACTCCTAAAAGATTTTTCCAGTGCACCACTTTGCCTAAAGGAAGGGCGAACTACAAAACAACTGAGAAATACTTGTCCAACTAGTTCTTAATACCTTGCACCAGTATTTCACAATCTTTCAATGAAATACCATTCAGTGATAGTTTCACCTGAATATTGTTCTAGACATTGATGAGCTCTGCTACTCATTTATGAATTCTGCTACCTCGAGAGTGAAAAATATAACTCTCTTCAGACCACACATTTTTTCTATAGCAACACATCCCCAGTACACCTACACTTCACGCAACTCGTACTTTCTTGAATTTACTGAGGACCTGTGCTTCGGGAGGAAACCTGACATCCTGACTTTCAGTCTCAAGACAACTTACTGCAAATGAAAAGGCATGAACCACATAAGGCTGTCAAGAAACCAGAATAAATCAAACTTCAGATGACTCACCACTGAAATATGTACTGCTTGTAACTGGTCACCCTGCATTCAGCAGATGGCTGTAAATAATAATTATGAAAAAAGAAATAAATTCATGCAGAAGGAGCTCAGTTAGGATGGCCAAAGTGTGTACAAGTACAGAATAAAGGAGGCAGAAACTGCTGCAGTTCGCCACCAGATTACAACAGGATTGTCTGCTGTAGAGGTTAGAAGAGAATATTTGAGCTGAAAATGCTGAGAATGATCACATATAAAAAGTATAATATTGCTGTGACAAGCAACTTCTGAGGTAACAGCAAATTGAAAGTCTTCAGTTTACATGTTTTCAAACTGTTACAAAGATCTGTAACAATCCTTTGTGGTTTCTTTACAAACTTCAGCAACATGTAATGCTGTTTCCACTTACTCGTTCATCTTGAATCAATTCCTCCTGACCAGAATAATACTACAGTTTGAGAAATCTTCAGTGACCTTTTGTGTAACCACCAAAATACTAGTATCAGGTACCAAAACTGTCTCCAGCTTTTCATGAAAAGACTCAAACTCTCATTTTCTCTTAGAAACTAATGTCACAGGGGACTGGCCTCCCCTTACACAGGGGAGATAACTCTGCTCTCCTTTCTTGCTGTTCTTGTTATGAGACTCCTCTTGCACTTTGGTTTATTCTGGGAACGGTTGCCTCTTTTTCTGTTGTTGTTTCCTAAGCAACAGTCTCATTCCCCCTGAGAGAAACGTGTTCTTGATTCTGAAAGAGACACTTTTCCATGAAGCATTTAAGTCACATTGCTTCCATTGCAAGATAAAATATCTAGTTTCAGGTATTCTGTTGTCTCCCTGACCAAAGAATTAGGCCAGGCTGGCTCCACAGGGTATGAACACAGCCATCCTCTTAAGGGCATTTTTCTCTTCACACTACCCAAGTAACAACAAACTGTACCTAACAGCTGTCATAGGATTTGACAGATGCACATGATATTGCAGATAGAGTTACAGAAACACCAAGTGTGACTATAATGTACAATACATTAAGGTCTCTTCCTGCTTGTCTTTTTTTTACCGTATCGAGATTCTATGGATGTTTGTGGTGACCACAGAACTCATTCTCATTTTGCCAGAAGTTTGTTCCTTAAACATTGAACCTCAACAGTAAAAAAGAACCTCCCCCTGGCAAATATTAAAATTTTCATTTTTGATAGAAAATACATTTAGTCATTTAAAAAAGGCCACAGCAAAGAAGAGACAGAATACCACACACGTAACTTAGCACCATATACAAGTTGAGCCAGGAGCCTGCTTTCTCACAGAGAGTATGAGCTTACTGAGTCTTCTGTGGGACAGCAAGGGTAAAGGTATGCCTGGTTCTTAAAAGCACAATCACCTCACAGTTCTCTTCAGAACAAGCAAGAAAGCAAAACACTAGTCAGCAATGGCAAACTGGAGAGTGCAGGAAGAGAAGAGGAAGGAGACTCAGATGTGACCTGTCAACACAGGCACATCAGCCAAACACAGATGGCAAATGTTATGCTGTTTGTAAAAACAATTGTTTAATGAACTAATTTGCAGATAAAATGTGTATCTGTAATCATTGGTAATTGCCGAGATTCCATTTACCAAGCAAAAAAAGGGCAGGTACTTTAACTGAGAAGTACTTGCTGGTGCTGCTTACCTTCCACCTGCCTGCTGGTCTTCCATGATTGCGCCTGCCTTTGCATGACACACAGGCTTTCTTTCCCATTGTACCTGAGATGAGGATGGTAACTGATCCTCATGCTAGGAAGAGTCCCATGCAAAATGACACTCCAGTTCAACAGTCTGTCATCCCAAACACGAAGTTTTAACATACAAAGAGGGTTGGAGAGAAGTAAGGCTCATTTCTTGACTGAATCCTGAGGTGACTGAATTACAGTGCATTTGAATGTGGATAAGAGGAGTGGAAAGCCCAGGGGATTACCAGGTGAAAATCTCTGGGAGAAGGAAAAAACTGCAGAAGGAGTCTGGAAAAGATTTCTTGTGTGTGTGTGTGTGTGTGTATTTCTGGACAGGAAATAAATAATGCACGAAGGCAAACTATTTACACAATAACATACAAATATATATCACATACATGCATACACATATAGACCCACATAACCCCAGGTCCCTCTTTCAGTGCCTGCATAACATCTTTGGTCAAACTGTGCTCTCTGCTGACAAAACAAGTAGCACAGCAGTGATTACCACTTCAGTGAGACCAGTGATTTCATGATCCAAGGCAAGGATTTGGTTATTCAAGCTATGATTTATCCACTTGCATCCACTGCTATCATGCTGGTTCAGGCTTCAAAACAATTTTATTTCAAGACAATAAATTATTTTTACCTCAAATTATACCAGAATTAAGTTGCCCTGCCACAAGGAACAGGCAGGTTCCAAACATAAATGAGGATTTTTTTAGCAGCTGTGGTACTTCTGTGCCTGGAGGGGTCAGGGGCTCGTGTGACACCTCCCTGCTGCTCCCCAGTAAAAGCTGCATGCTCTATTAAAGGCCCAAACGCTGTCCTGACAGTTATGGACTGCCACACTGCAGCCAGCTTCACTGCATTTCCTTCCCCATTTCCCTGGCAGACCTCTCCACCCATCTCTTCCACAGCATAGCCTGTGCCTTCTGTGCCTTCCTTCCTATGTAATCTGTGTTTCCCTGCAATGAATCGAGCTCCCCCCGGCTCCCAAGAGCCACTTCAGCCAGGTGTGACCAGGGACACTGGGGCACGAGGCAGCCCTCATGGCACACTGACATGGGGTGAGACTACCTGGGGACAGTATTAGGAAGACAGCTCAAACTGTCAAGTACTGGCCTTGAACTGTGCCCAATACCCGGTGATTCAACTGTGGCACTTGATGAGAATTGAATGGGCTGGAGAACATTATAGGTTGCCTCCATAAAAAGAAGGAAAAAAAAAAAAACAACACAAAAGCAAAACCAAACAAACACACCGCAAAAAACCCGCCAACACTGAGAATCTCTGTGTGTATGTATATACATATCCACATATCTATTATTTATAAAAGGGCAAAAGATTGTGTTTATTGGAGTTCGTCTCAGTATATCTAGGACTATACTTTGAGGAGAACAGCAACAGCTATCTATGTCCTTTCCCCCAACACAAGAGAAACAATTCCCACATGTATATGCAATAAAACTGTATTTTTGTGTGGTTTTGCCTCTTTTTTTTCTTTTAATATAGACATTTGTACACTTTCTTACAAAACTGCAGGTAACTACAACTTTTCTTAAATCATTTTTGGTCGGCAGGTACTGTAAAATCTTTGTGTGCAATTATCATGTATTTACAGGGCCTTGTGTTAGTGATTTTCAATGATTATTACAATAATGTCACACACTCTCAACATAAGACATGGCTTAAGATAAATATATTAGTAAATAAATATTCTGAGAACATATTTCCATAAATGAAATGTGCTGCTATACATATACAGAATATATACAAGATGCTTTCTAGCTTTTAAAACATTTTTAAAAATGGTAATGAAGGAGAAAGAGCCCTTTGACCATATTACAAATCTTTACAGCAAATTTTATACAAAACAATTTTAAGTGCTATAATTTTCATTAAAAACATTTTAAATAGTGCCTTATGAGCCAAACACAATGACAACTGTTCATGTAAGTAGTAGAAAGGCATTCTTTTATAAAAACCATCTATCATGGCCAGCTAGCCTCTAAGTCTGCACGGACACAGAGGTACCAGGGAAGTAACTACATGGTGAATGTAAAAGCCAACACAGAAACCAGGTTGGGGGGGGGGGGCTGGGGTG
>WBMV01008087.1:52232-118290 GCA_013396655.1 Campylorhamphus procurvoides
GTGGCCTGCAGAGACTGTTGTACTGACAGAGATTTCCACAGCATGTGAACGAGACCAGTACATTCAGGAACACCATGAGCCAGAATATTCAAATCTTGTTTAGAACCACATCTTACTGCATCATGCCATGTAGTTACAGAGTACAATGCATCTCAGGTGGCCTTCTACAAGTGCCTCACAAAACACCAAGGAGAATAACCAAGCTATATACCATAGCTTCTACAATGCACTGCTTTTTTAGTGGAGGAAGGAGAGGGTAAGACTTAAAAATTTTTAAAAAGAAAAAAAAACACAAACCTTTAGAGTTTATTCTCCCAATACATACCACTTACTTCAGTCATTCAGAGAATGAATAAGTTTTTAATAAGCTTTATAAACAGAAAATGTGTTTATTGAAATTTTTCTTTCAATCTTATACCCAGATCTTGCCTTGTATTAATTCTCTGACCTGCTGGATTTTGATGCTTGTTGATTAAAAGATGTAACATGAATTCCTTTAAATATAACTTTTCCCTATCTTATTGGGTACAGAAAGCATAAGTAAACAAGCAAATGTATTTCTTAGATGTTTGCTTCTTTTAAAATATTTCATTCGGGACTATAGAGAATACAAGTTAGCTTTGCTGGGTCTCACAACTAGCCCAGTGCTGTCAAGGACATTGCTTTGGCAGAATATGTAACATGAAGTGTTACATCTCTATTTCGTGTCTTTTAAGGATCTCCAAAGTGTACTGAACTTAGGACAAACCTTTTCAGAAGACTGGCACTGTGGGCACTGAATATTTAGTTTCCCTTTAGACGATTTCCTGCTGTGAATACACCACAGGATGACACTGTGTCCTCAGGCACATGCAGCATGACAGGCAATTTACCCCATGCTATGGTAGCCTCTTACTCAGAAGCCGCTGTTTCCACAGGAAACAATTGCTATCAGAAGTGACGATGTGTATTATCTCATGATAACAAACACCCTCACAAGTATAAGAACAAGAACAAAAGTATGTGCCCAGGCTAATGGGGTACAGAGAGCATTCTGTGCAGAAGACAAAGATGAAGCACATCTAGCTGGGCCCAACAAACCTTTAGAACAGTTCAGTCTACGGAAGCTACGTCAACCACAGCAAAGAAGACAACGATTAAACCAAGTCCCTCACTGTCCCACATGCAAAAATGGTGACAAGCACTGCTGCCCTTAGGCATGCTTGCAGCCTATGGAACAGGAAACCTCCTGACCTGTTTCCAAAAGGAGCCAGCAAAGCTGCAAGCACACTGCAAGCTCCGTTTTCACTGCACTTGTCAACATTCCTCACAACCATAGCCAGGGCTACAAGTGCCTGGAAAACTTCCTATGGAAGGAAAGGTTCATTACCTACAAAGGTAATACGCTTTCTAAGCCCTTTGTTCTAGCATCTGCTTAATGCAGAGGTCTCCAGTGATCCTTCACCCGTCAGAAGACACAATGAGGTCCATGGTTTAAATACAGAAGCGAGGATGAGAACATTCTGAGCTACCAGTTCCCTACCCCCACTCCGTTGAAACTAATCATAATGGCAGGAGACCTTTCTTAGCCAAACCATCAGAGCAGCATGAAAGGGGGGAGGAGGGGAGAGGAGAAAGGAGGCAGTCTAATGCTTCACCTTCCTCAAAATCTCTCACATAACTTGGTGGCTCCTAGGATTTGCTACTGGGATTAGTCAGTATCTGAGCATCCATTCAGCAGCTGTATCCCTCTGGACTACAATATTTCAAAGTGCTATCTGGTTTCTAAGGCAGGTGTAGCCCTGAGCTTATCAAAGGCTGGACTCCTTTAAGTAGGAGGTAACAGCATCTACACATAGCCTGGCTTATTTAACACACCGTGTTACCTCTCAGCAAGAGGTCACTTCTAAAAAGAAAATATAAATAACACTTTGTCATTAATATAGAAATGGCACTAGAGCTCAGAAATGCTCCACACCATGTCCCACATGGACTTTGCACACAAATCAAGGCCTGAAGGGTTCAGGCAGAAGGGACAAAGGAGACAATCAAGCTGATGTGAACACAGAGGAAGTAGGGGAGGGATTTCTCCACATTACCACTTTTGTGTGTTTGTCAAAGCTTAAAAAAAATTAAGTCCATGAGATTTTGGAGTCTCTGATAAGCTCCGCTTCTCCATCTGGGATCATCTGGACAGGTCTAGTCACGCATCTGGCTTCTCTCCAAGGGATGAGATCCAGCACCTGAAGGATAAAGAAAACTAAGCAACATTGCATCTAGAATACTACATACAGTTTTGAGGCCCCCAGAGCAAGACACTGACTGACTGGAGTGAATTCAGCAGAGAGCCAAGATGCCCAGAGGGTTGGAACCCTCTCCTCGTGTGAAGAGGCTGAGGGATTTGGGCTGTTCGGCCTGCAGAAAAGGAGGATTCAGGGGCACTCCTAGCAGCTCTGCAATACCTTCATGGTGGCTTGTCACAACAGTGAAAGCACAGTCTTCACAGATATGTATTCTGGAGAAAAGGTAAGGAGCTAAGTTGAAGCATGAGACATTCAGACTGGATATAAGAAAAATCTTCTCACCGTGTTGGCAGTCAAGCACAGGAACAAGAACCCAGAAAGGGAGTGCACTGTGTCCCTGAGAGTTGTCAAAGCCTGACTGGATAAACTAGGTCTAATCTGACAAACTAACTTCATCTGATTTCAGAGCTGCCTCTGCTTTGAGCAGGTTGGACTGGACGATGGCCTGAGGTCCTTTCCAGCCTAGGGTACCCTGTGATGCTATGAACACCCTCAAAAACAGCCCTGGCAAAGTCGGTAAGGAATATCCCCTTCTTTCCGTGAGTGATTATTGTTTCCCCTTCTGTATGTCCACAGCAGTTTCCCACATATTCTTCTACAGCAATTCCAAGCTTTTCACTTTTTTTTTTTTGAACCTTCAACTTGTCTGTCCTCTCTCAGCACTGTGGCCTTGCCTACTTAGGCAACTCACCACAGCTACTCTCACTGGCACAGTGTCCCTGGCTGTGGGAACTCTAATGGGATCCTGGTACTAGCAGTCACTTTTTCTCCTCCCCACAAAGGATGAGTGTGAAAGCATTTGTAGGGTTAGATAGTAAACTGTTCCTCTAGCTATGACCAAATGAGCACAGATAACAAGAAAATCACACTTTGGAGCAAAGGGTTAGTCAATAACCTGCTCTTATGCAAAGGATGGAATAACCTTTACGGCTGCAGGTGCCTAAGTAGCTGGTAGCATTTCATACACTAAGGCAGAAAGGTAGCAAGCAATCAAAAAAAGCACACGTCTTACCTGTGGCCTTTGTGGTTGTCATAAGCTTCTGGGAATTCAGAGTGGGACCGGGAAAGAGCATTCTGGCTTCCTCCTCCTGAGAGGAGTTCTGCCGCAGGAATGACGTTGCCTCGCAGCACACCTCCCTCTCGACCTGTACCTCTCCAGTACCTTGACAGTGCAGGTAAGTATCTAGCTCAGCTGTTCCATCCCAGGAACTACAGCTTCCTGTGTGGGTCCCTTGGTGTTCTGTAGGTAGAATCAGCTCACAGTCTCTGTCTTCAGGAATTATGGGAATGCGTTGACCCAGATCACATACACCCTTACAGCAGTTTGGCAAGGTGTCATCAGGAAGCGTGTACTGCACATTCACCGCATAGTCTTCTGTATAGCAGCCACCACCTCCACTGCCACTGTTGCTACCACAGGCTACCTGCTTCTCTTCATAGAAGCAGCAGGGCAACCCCTCATATTTTACCCCATCCGTCCTGTGCAAGTGGTCTGAGCTAATACTGTACAAGCCTGGGATGTTCCCTGACTGGGGTTCAGTTCCTTGGCCACACGTCCCCCACAGCGGAGAGCTAAGGAAGAGCGCGCTGCAGTCAGCTGCCCCGTTACTGGGCTCCAGGGCAGAGTGCTGCAATTCAAAGCAGCACGCGCATGCCTGCTCCGAAATCGACCCTGCCGTCTCCAGATTCTTCCAGTTCCTTTTAACATCCAAGGCAGCACCGGGAGCAGCCTCAGGTCCTCCCTCTGAGGTAGTGCCATTTGGATCCCTGTGCTCTAGTGAGGAATTACTGCTATAGTTCATATCCATGCTGCAATTAGACAGTTGGTCCCCTGAGGAAGAAGCTGGCACGAGCCGGCAGTCAGCACCCACCACACTGTGACCGTGAGCTGGAAGCTCATCCTGGTGGGGACCCTCCAAGAGAACAATTGCACCCCTGTTTGCACCACTGACCTCACCCACTCGGCAAGGGCTCTTGCTGCGGTAAACATATGGGTCATAGTCGCTGCTCAAAGAGCTGCGGAAAGTGGAGCAGCTCCCATAAACCCCTTGGTTGCTGACCTCAGTGCAGTCAACCATGGAATCGCTGGAGGAGCAGTGGCACTGACCAGAACTGCTGCTGCTGCTGTCACTCGCAGGGCAGTCAGCCAAATAGCCACTGCACACTGAACGATGACCGTGATAGCAGCTAAAGCTGGAGGTACTGCCACTCTCCAGGCGAGATGAGGGCATTACATGTACCACGGGAGGGAAAAGCACGCTGCTACCAGGCTGAAAGGCACGGGAAGGACCCTTTGAGGAAACGCCAGCTGGAAGCTGTCCATCTTGCTCAGGGTAACTAAGGCCTTGGAAGTAGTAGTGCTGATACATGGTCTCGTATCGGGAAAAGCACGCTGCTTTGGAAAAGTTGCGTCCACCAAACTTGGGTCTTCGGAAGTTGTGAGCTGGAGAGTAAGCCCTATGTTCCAGGCTACAGTGATGTGTGTTTAAAGCATGGTCCAAATGAATAGGCTGATAGCTTTGAATATAGGTCGGGGATGGGGCTTGGTAGAGGCTCTGTTCCCCATGGCGCTCCACTGTAAGTACTGTGATAGGGTTTCCGTGAGGGTCCATGCTTGTCCGAGTGGGATATGCTGTTACCTGGTTTGCTCTGTGCACTCGGCCTGGGTAATGGACAGGCAGAATCACCCTCTGCTGCCGGCTGCGGGCTGGGTTGACAGACTCCAGACAGACCGGACCTGCATTTCCCTTCTTCTGTTCTGAATGAGAGAAATGAGAAGGAAGAAGTAGAATGAGCAGGAAATAAAAAGGAATACACTTTATGGGAGAAAGAAGGATATTTTGTTCTGAATGTTGCTACCTTATGCACCAATCTTTTATACAGAGGGGAAAAAAACAAAAAAAGTAAGTCAAGCATCTGCCTGGAAGCCTTCAAAACACTCAAATGTATTTGCTTAAAAAGAAAAAGAAGTGAACATATCTCAGATACTGTTCTCATATATACGAAACTTTCTGTCTACACAGTATTCCTGAACTGGCAGAGGCTGAGAGAGGCTGGAAGTCATCGCTCAAGTTTTCACTTTACACATTATTTTACATGAATGTGTATTAACAGAAAACTTTCTTAAGACAGAGAAAATGAAAGAGGGAGAGAGCAAGTAAGGGAAAGCACATTCCAAGTTACAACACCATGGAAAAATAAACGTCCATACCTTGTTTTAATTCCCAAGCGAAAACATACCGGTTTCCTTCACGTGCCCCTGGGCTCAGGGGATGTGCAACACTGCCCTTCACTGGGCATCGCCCGCAGCCCAAGGAAGGCCAGGCTGAGGCTGCTCTGCGGGGCGCACAGCCCCTCCAGAAGGGTTTAGGACTAACTGTATTTCGAGGGCTGCATTACACTAATGACTGGGAGTTCTGTGGAAATTCACAAGCAGGCACAATTTTGGTTTTATCGCATGAGCCGTTCTGTCTGAAAGGAATGACACAAGAGCGTCCCCTCTGCAGCACTTACCTATAATGTTATGGCGGCAGTGAGGGCAGGTGTGATGCTGCAGTAGCCAAGGATCCACACACTTCTTGTGAAATCGGTGAGTGCAAGGAATAACACGCAGCTCCTACAGGAACAAATGAAGGACCATGAAAATGTAATTCTTCCTAACAAGTGCATTTTTCACACCTTGCTCCTAGATTTTTGAACCTAGCTACCAAACAAATCAGTACCTAGTCTCAGGGTTAAGAGAGAAAAAATGCCATCAGAAGAGCCAAGAGCACAACATCTAGTGTAGTGATCAGCTGTCTCTAAAAGAATAGTCTGCAGGCACAGTAGAACTCCATGCAGATATAGTACATTGCTATGTGTCCCTATAACCCAACACCTTGAAGGAGCCCATCATTTCAGTTTTCCTTAATATATTAAATGAACATTTAAAAAAAAAAATCAGGAGTAATTATGTACCCTGCCTACAACTATTAGCAACGGAAAATACTCAGGCAAAAGCAAAACCAACACAGTGTATATGACACTTTTTCCCTTACCCAGCACTTTATCCTTCAGCTATTATCTGTTTACAAGATTTCCTGAGCCTGATGGATATCTACTGGGTTCAGAAACCTGCAAGAGATCTTCCAAGTACTGCTCATCTCCACATGAGCTCAGTTTTTGAACTTCTAACATGCTTTCGCAAGAAGTTCCACAGGGCTACTACCTGCTGATGGAGAAACACCACATTTTGATTCACATTGGGTCCTTGCAGTTTTGTTTAATTGTACCCTGTCTTGTATTGAAAAAAAATGAATGTGTGATTCCTATTCATGCTTTCCATTCACTACTCCATATTCCCTCTGTCCCCGAGCAATCTAGTACTACAGACTCCTAGCACACTCGGTGATTTATTTTTTGAACAGAAACCATTCAAAATATTCGATAATTTTGTGGCTGCCCTTTTCTGAAGCACCTTCATTTCCTCTCCATATATTTTGTAAAATGAGATCAGAAGTACACAGTACTCAAAGTGAGAGCATGACTAAACTTACACCATGGTATAAGGATGTTTTCCGTTCTGTTCTCTAGACTTTTCCATCTCATTTTTAATATCTGATTTGCCTTTTTGACTGCCACAAAGTACTGATCTGCTTTCACGAAGCTCTCTAAAGTAGCTTTAAGATCTTGTTCCTGAACAGTAACGTTCAGCTCATAACCTACCGCTGGCCCATGTGAAGCTTGTTCCTAGGTCTATCACTGCATCCTGAGGATCATACATGAATTTCCTCTCCAGTTTGTTTTGCACAGCCCTTCTGAAATCCTTTTCCACCTTCATTCTTGCTATTCTGAATAATTTCCCATCAACTAACTTCATTACCTTTCTGTTCGCAGCTTGTAGCACTCAAATACTGCATCTGGCACTTTCTATTGCCCTAAAAATGATGAGTCTTTTATGAATAATTTCAAAATACAATGTCCTCAAATAATCTTTTTCATCGAAGTTCATAGCTGTGAATACTGACTGCCTCTATTCTATTTACATTAAGATTATAAGATTATATATTATTTTCTCTTTCACCCTTTCACTGCTTCCTCTGCGTAGAACTGGCACAGACAGCAAGCACTGACATCAATACAGTGATAGCAACTGAGGAGTCAAAAAACTGTCCCTGAACCTTTTGACATCTCCTCCTTCAGTTTCCCAGCAGTGCTGTGTACTTAACATTTTCAAGGCAAGGTGCCATCAAATCTTGAAAAGCAAAACACTAAATGTGTCCCTTACATTCAGAGCTTGCATGCATCATCACCTTAGCATACAAAAGGTCAAAAATACTGAGAACTATCTGCTGAGGCAACCCTGACTTCTTTACACTTTGTTCCTCAGAAATGCAACTTGATGGAGACAGTGCCTTGCAGGATGAGGTTCCTCGCCTCTCACTTTGTGGCATGGGTAATTTGAAGCTGCAGAATGCAGCTGAGGTGGAGTTGGCTGCTCAATGTGATCAGATGTGCAAGTGGCACCACTTCAGTACACAATGTACCCAACAGCCAGCCACATACCACAGTGCTACATTCTCAGCCCACATTGAAGAAACCATTTATCCTTTACCTCCCCATCAATGTACTTCTCCAAGCAGATGGCACAGTCAGAGGTGGAGCTGCTACTGAGTGTGTCCAGTGCTCCACAGTTACTTTCCCGGTGTCCCTTACTTTTGGACTTAAACTTCCTGGTCTCCATTTTCTCCAGTGCTTGCACTGCAAGCCTGTTCATGGAATTCTGCATCAGAAGAAAGAAAAAAATAAATGGCAATGCTGCTGCGTTTGGGACTAGAGTGTAGTAGCAGAGAAACACCACCATAATGTATCTTACAAATCATGTCAGGCCCAACTGATGAATAATTTCATAAATTAAATAGAGGGAAGGCTAATTAAATTTTAGATCAGAAGCCTCAGGAAAAGAATGTATGCCACATGCAGCAGTGAAAATGATACACCTCTTAGAATTAAAACGGGGTGAAGGTGCTGACAAATGGGATACACTGGAACTGCTCAATTGATAGGCAGCAACTATTCACGCCAACATATAAAACTTGACCAGTAATTTTTTTTGAACTATCAATATTGACTGCAATGCCTCAATATGCTGTATACCACCACATTACCAGGAACAATACTTGAAATAGGGATTAAAAGGAAATGTTACTAAATTAGCTGTATCATTTCCTCCACCCCCCAATTTTAATCAATAGTACAAGTTTAGGAAGGCAGTGTGTTGTTTTCATCTTACTGTGAATTTATCATTCCCCTTTTTAACACTGTTTTTTAACAGTGGTGTTGGCCCATAACATCTCTGGATTCCTACTCAACATGTCCAAAAGAAGAGTCCTAAGAATCTAGAATGCTTTGCATTCCTTTTATGTGTGTATATACTGGACAGTTTACAACTACAGACTTCAAAGTCCATTAGCTTCTATTTGCCTTCCCTTTCATATTGGACAGGACAAACTCCAAGTACATCACCTGGAATTTCTCCTAACCAAACTTTTTACCTTGAAAACCTCCCCCATTAAGAATCAATAGATGTTATCCTATTGAAAAGAGTTACAATTTATTTTCAGCCCCGGTATCCTCTCCACAATATAGCAGCAAGAGTTGGAACTTCTTCAGAAGTACACCAGCATCACTGGGAATCTTTGAATAACCAGAAACGTTCTTCCCTCCCAATGGTGAAACAGACTGCTTCTGTACTACTTTCACTTCATGATTTAACTGAATGAACATCATGGATCAATGTAATCTCCTTTAAAGACATTGCCAAGTTCTTCTAAAGGTCTACATGCAAGAATAAAACCCCTTCCACAAAGATGGCTATTTTAAGTTAGTGTCCAGCATTTCCAAAAGTTGCAAGCAAGTTCTAGGACAAAGTAAGAGAAGTTAACTTTCAGTATTCAGTGAATGTCCCATTAGTGCTCTTACCTGACTGCGTCGCTGTTTCAGTTTGATCTTGACAAGGAGAATGAGGCAAACAAGAGACACAACCACAAAGAAGGCCAAGAAAATTCCCATATCAAAGTACTCGGTGGGTTGCTTAAAAATTAAAAAAAAATACATAATGTTTCCTTCCTTTAGATCACACTCCACTTTATTGCTTCTCTCTCCTCCTTCCACTTCTGAGTGCTCATTGTCAAATGTACACAGTCACAACGGCAAAAGCCAAAGAACACACTGTTCTGTTCCTTAACTGGGATTCTATGAGACAAAACCTGGGTTTCATGTGCCATCGCAAACGAATGGAATAGACAGAATGCCAATCATGAGACAACAGATTGACAGACTCTGAACCACAAACCTCGGGTTTTCTCACTGAGTGAATCACACCAACACAAGTTTTTATGATTTACTGGGTCACGTGTGCATGTTAAGGGACTGAAAATTGACATCTGATTTTTCAGCAAATGGCCCACTTCTCAAATACATTTCTAAACAGAAGGATTCCTTAAAAAACCAAAGTGGTAACTGGGACACGGATGACCCCTAGCTTTGTTCTTCTGTAAACTGCATGTAGAGAGCGTTAGGAAAAAAAACTCTGGAAAAACTATTACAAATATATCCAATAATTAATCCATGTTTAAGATACCATGTTTAAAATATCATACAGAATTATTAGTTAACACAGGGCAGACCACCTTACAAAACTGAGCCACCAGAAGCGTGCAATAATTAAGTTACTTAAGCAAGAAAAAGCAAACTTCTATTATGTAGATTTTTTTAGCCACTTATATACTCCAAAGAATCCTTATGAAACACAGCAGAAGCCACCCTGTGGATTCTATACTTACATCAAGTGTTGCATCTTGTCCACAGTGCAGCTGCTTAGTTGATTTAAGTCAACAGAATTTCACATATATTAATGCATGTGGGGGACATCAAAACACCTTCCCCTTCAGTGCAGCGAGCAAGCACTGCCTGCAGTAACAACAGCACTGCAATACCTAGAGAGAGGTTCTGAAAGTCTCACCCGTGGGGGGCGATGCTGAATCCTGGCTCGTGCCACTTTCTGCTTGTTAACTATGTTCATTAGCTTGACAGCATCAGCACCTTTCACATACACCACTGGTCTCTTCAGAGGGTCCTCGGAGCCCTGGTTCAGCTAGAAGAACAACAACAACAAAATCTGCTCAAAAAGGCACGTTTCAGGAAAACCAGGTTTCTTCTGGATAATGGACAGAAAAATAAAGGAATATGGATGTGGCATTGATTCAAGCACCAGCTGTTCTAGCACAGACCTTTGGTTAAGAATTCCACAGACTTAAACCTGAATTAAACTTCTGACTTACACTGCGGGTTTTTGGTGCCTTTTTTTTTTACTGACCAAAACTAAGATTAAGCAAATGCTATTTCTGAACAGCAGCTTTAACTTAACTGCATTATGTACCACTGCACATATTGTTCCTGCAATAAGTTCAACTTCACAGTGAAGAAAATCTGCACATTCCAAGAAAATTGTCCTTGCTACATTTTCTCAATCTTTTTATTTCAACTTTGTAGTTACATTATTCACATAAAAATTTCTTCAGCTTTTTGAACAATCTCAGTATCAGTGTGCTGTCTTTCAGGCTCTTTGTACCTAGTCCATTTATTTAAGTCATTAATTTATGCTGTTTAGTTCAAAAAACTCATTCAAAGTTACTGGGGTTCTAACAACCACTAAACCGAGTGAGTAATTGCTGGATGGACAACCTCAAAGACTAAAGCATATGAGTAGAACACTTAATTCAACCTGATACTTCCTTCCAGACCCAGCTAAGTTTTGTCATAAAGGCCATATCACAGAATCAGAACATAATGTGTGTGGGAAGGCACACCATGAGCTCCACCTCCTGGTCAAGGCAGGGTCAACTATGACATCAAACCAGGCTGCTCAGGGCTTTATCCGGTCAGATGCTGAAAACCTTCATGTGTGAAGAATGCATAACTTCTCTGGGCAACAAATCCAGAACAACAATCTGCTAAATTATACACCAGAGAGGGTAATAAGTAGACAAGAGAATTAGTTCTGTTGCAAAGTGGCACCAACATGATAAATTCATATAGCTTATTCTGATTCACAAGAAAAATCCCAGTAGAGAGCCTCGTTGATACAAAACAAGCAATGCAGCGACAAGCAGACAGAAATGGTACAGGGGGAAGGAAGGAGATGACAGGAATGTGAGCAAATAGAACAAGAGCAGCTTATGGCTGAGATAACATATGTGCATTGTTGTTATTTAGATCTTACTTCTGGCTAAACCATGGAGAAATTACCAAATGACTGGTCTATTATCCTGATTACAGGATGATGACTCTACTTAAACTGAGCAGATTATGGTCACAGATTTATCTTAGACTTTTTAGTCCAGGAATCCTACGTGTCTACAAGACTTACTGGCCTAAGGCCAAATCCAGTCACTGTCCTTACACTCCTAGACATAAACCCTCTCTCAAGATTTCTTGTCTAAGAAACAATTCACCTGATTCTTTAGTCATTTTTGAACAGTGCCAGGCTCTTGATAAACATGATTCTCTGGGTGCTGTTACCCCACTTTAAATATGCAGAAGTAAAACTAAGAAGCAAATCAAGTTCACAGAGCATTTCTAAAAATAATAATTTCATTCTTAATCAACAGCAGAAGACACTCAGATCAATGGGAATAAACTCCACAAAATCTGTAGGCAAAGCCCTTTCATTTGATAGCAATTCTGCAACCAGATTATCTGAGAACAATTCTTCTGGTCAGAACTGCCTCCTAATTCTGTTCATTGACTGGCAGAAAGGATTGCCTTTCATAATACTCCACTTCTTTCTTTCAAAGCACTCTCCCTTATTTGTTCTAGTGCTTGCTAAAAAGCACACCTGGGAAAGTTTCCTAAACAAGTCCCCCTCAGCGTCTTAGGATACTTGTATTTGAACCAAAGATACTCCAGATTAACTCATGTCAGTGTTTCCTCCATTGGCCTTCATCTGTCACTGTTTTCTACCGTTCCACTGTGAGTGCCAAAATGGTACTTATTCCAAAGACAAAGTAGTAGGTACACCTGATGTCAAGAGTTCCGAAGACTTTGGATGAGAATCAAAATTCATGAAAAAAATGTATCCAGAGCAGTATGAGAACAGAGCCATTCAAGCAACTCTTGGAGTATGAAAGCTAAGTCTAGACACTCCTCTCCTGTTTGTGAGTGTTTGCACAGGCTACTGCTCTGTCATCTAACAGAGCCTACTTTGTCAGCTACTGCTCTAAGCCACTAACCTCCTTCCATTTTATTGGTACTCAAAATATTCAAACATCCACTAGATTACTAGTCCCAGCTATTGGTGACAGTTGCACCCAGTTTATTATTTAGAATCAAGGAATAACAGTCTTTGGTAGAGGGTTGGTAGAGGGAAAGGGCAAGAGATTCAAAACTCAAGTTCAGAGCAGTGTGGCTGAAAGTAACCAGAAGCTGTACTTCAGAGGGAAAAAAAAATTAAAAAGACAGACCACACCTTGGTGAAGACATTTTTCTGTGTCAAGGAGAGGAAACAATGTACCCCTGAGAATGTTTTCAAGATAAAGGCTGCAGCCTTGAGGCACATGCAGAGCACAGTTCTCAAAGCACTCCTTGAACAGGGTCTTCTGCATTCCTTTGTCCAACAGATGCTCATTTCAGAATTAAAGCCAGCTTTCTAAATGTAAACACTGATGGCCTCTTTTCCCCCATGAAATTCAGGCTGCACTTAAAACCCTTTTGTTACAAGACAAAACAGAACTAAACCAAAATCAGACTATTTTGTGCTTACATTTCTTCATTCAAGTAACTCAGAATTGGCTGGATCTTGACACATTTCACAGAGCTGTTACCTCACCCACTTCAAATGAAAAAATGGAAGTTATACCAAGTCTCAGAAAAAGAAGAAAACCCCTGATTATCCACAAAATACATAGGCAGAAATCATCAGCTGTGAATGAGAAAGAAATGGTTATAAGTTTTGAAAGAAACTTGTTTGGCACGAGGTTTGAAAGTCATTTTGCAATCTCAAAAACAGCAGTTATTCAAGAGTATGATCACAGGCTAGATACGGCCAAACATCCTGTGTTTTGTACACAGAGCTGGGCAAAAAAAACCTCCTTGTTACATGGCGGGCCACAAAAAATTTGTCTCCATCCTTTTTCAAAACCTTAATCCCAGACCTGGACTCTTGATTCTAGCAAAAGTTAAAAGAAAAGTCTAACTCCCCAAACTTTTCTGTTTCTACCAGAGTCACACCACCTATGTTGTTTTCTGCCCAACAGAACACAAGCAGGAGAATCACCGCATCATGTTACCCAGGCTCAGAGGCTGCATGTCTTTGGGGCAGTGTGCTCCAAGTCACATATGCTCTCAAGTCTTGCCTCAGCAACCCTAAAAGAACCCAAGAGAGTCTGCAAAATAACTAGGCTCCCTTCTTCATACCTGATCAATGGCATCTGGGTTTTCAGAAACATCAAAGATGACCGCTGTGGCTCCTCGCTGTACTGCTCGTTTTGCCTGCAATAAGAAAGACAGCATCCTCAGTCCCACCCCAAAAGATGACTTCTTACCTTAAAAATTACTCTCTCTTCTCATCTCCAGATAACAAACAGCATTTTGGTTCTGTGTAGTTAAAACAAATGATAGAAAAATTACAAACACGGGAGTTCCTGAAGCAGCATAGACTGTAGCTAAACTTCACTAAAGCCTCTCCAATCTCTCTGCTCCTTCCTTCTAAAACTCCTTTTTCAACAACTTTTTAAAGGAATTCGTATACGATTTAGTGCCTCTAAAGACTTTCTAAGTTTTTAATTAAATTATGGGGTTTTTTTCTCCATGTTACTTGGAAGTGCCATTAAAAACAATCTTCCCTGTGACTTAGGTGGAGTCAAGTTCACGAGCGTAGCAAATAAAGGTTGACCAAGTTCTTTCTATTTTTACAGTGTCGTTCTCACAGTTATGATAAACTAGCACATCACAGTCCCTGCAAAGAGTGCCTCGAAGAATATTGCTTTTTCTGACCATCAGAGGTCAGAACTGTTGCATGCACTCCTCATGCTAATTAAGACCAGGCCTATATAAGTGCATGGCATTTCATCAAATACACAGTCCAAACCTGCAGTTACCAACAGCACAGAGGAGATATTGGAATATATTAAAATCCTCTGAGATTTTAAGGAGAGAGAAAACAATAGTTTAACCACTAAGGTTAAGACTGGGTTCTTTAACCAGTTTCTGCCACTGTGCCTAAGTTCTGTTTAAATGTTGCTTAACAGCTCTACAGAGCAGACATTCCCATTAACTTTCCAAGCTGTTTATGCCTTTATGGATGCAGAATGCAAGAAAACTATTTCTCCAAGTGATGACAGCTATCACCATCATCCTACTAAACCAGAAGGCATTGGCCCTTCGTGGAGACTAGCAGAACCTGAACCTAACACTGAGATATAAGAGAAACATATGGAAGTGATAAATTATGAAACATCACCCAGCACTTTCCAGAAAGAATGTTGGCCAGTACAGAGATGTTAGTCGGAACAGCTACAGGTCTCTTTGCTCTATTCTCGTATTTTGCTTTCCTTTTAAATGAACAAAGGCCATTAGCATACAAGGGAAACCAACTCCCAGATAGGAGCTTTTTCTCAGCCCACAGGTATTTATCCCCTTTGAAGTCAGCACGCCTGGTTAATCACTAAAAGCCGTTGGGAAGGAAATGTTAAAAGGAATCTACCACCCATTCTCTGTTGCAGCGGCCCTGAGGTGAGGGCTCAGCTAGGTTTCCCTAGAAGGCACCCCTTACAGACATGCAGTGCTTATAGAACTGTTCAGACCATTTACATTGTTTTTTCAGGATGATCAGTCACAACAAGCAAGGCCACTTGATTTCTGAAGATTCTTTCTGAAGAGGATTTTACAGATTGGTGCTGATAAAAAACTCCTTAAATTTATGAACACACTGAATGAGCAGTATACGGTACAGCAAGCTTCCAGCACCCGATGTTATGAGAGGACAAGTACCGTCTGAGCTTAAGAACCGTGCTGGAGAAGACAGGGTGAGCTGCCTTGCCCCTGCTGCAAAATGCAGAGCCCGTTTCGCTCGGGACTCGGGACCCGGAACTGGCGGCCCGGAACTGGCGGCCCGGAACTGGCGGCCCGGAACTGGCGGCCCGGAACTGGCGGCCCGGAACTGGCGNCCGGCCCGGGCAGCGCGGGGGGCTGCGGCCTTCACACCTCCCTGCCGAGCGAGGCGGAGCCGCGGGGCACCTGGGACCGCCTCTCGGGGCCACCCTGGAAACCTTGGCCGCCACTGCGCCCCTCCTTCTTCACCCCCCCGAATGCTGGAGAATAATTAAAGCTAAAATGGCCTTGAAAATACCCTATCCACTAGTCAGACCAGCTCAAAATAACACAGCAATGTTAAGTCCCACTTAAAGTAATGCCAGTGTGTAACAGGCACTTAGCTTTTTCATTTTGGGCTATCCAGCATTTAAAGGCCCCAAATAATTTTCCTAAGCAAAGTGACCAAACCTAGACGAAAAATAAATACACATCGGATGACGGGGAAGAAAAACGTTATACTGGTACCTGCTTTACCTTTACAATACCCATGGCAAGCAAACAGGCATTTCTACAATTGAATCCCCATGCAATTGACAGCGGGAAAGATACCAGGCATATCCCTTTTTGCGATTGTCTTCTGTGGCTGAAAATAAATGACTATCGCTATATATATATATCAGTATTTTTTTTTTTGTAAAGAGTAACAGAAAACAACAACAAAATTGGTAAATGCCTTTTCGTAATTCAAGGGATCACTTTTTGTTCACAGTGCCGACCTCCCAGTCTGTCTTTGCATTCAGTCTATAGCTCACCCTACTACAAAGCAACGGACTCTGACCTGTTTGCTCCGCATGGCTGCCACTAAATGCATGCACCATCATCCTAACCTTTACTTTTCCTGAAAAGTGCTCCTACATCCCCACTGGAGCTGCAGAGATGTTATACACATTCTGCATAGATCAGCAGCTAACTGCTCATCATGTAGATACTGGGCTCAATTGATGTAGAGAGTACTGTGCTTTGGTCCTTGAAGGACTGGAAATTTAAACAATCTTCAGCAAGCCCTGTATTGGCAATTCAAAAATACTTTTGTTCTTAAATACAAACATAGTAAAACACAAAATACAGAAATAAGTAGGTCTTTGTAGGATAGACACAAGTCACCTGTCATTCCATCTTTTTTTATGGAATCAATTGTTTAGGTTGGACAAGACCTTTAAGATCAAGAAGTCCAACCACCAACCCAACACAGCTGAGCCCATCACTGTACCATATCCCTGAGTGCCACATCTACACATCTTTTAAATCCTTCCAGGGATGGTGCCTGCACCACTGCCTTGGGGAGCCTGTTCCAATACCTGCCCACCCTTTCTATGAAGAAACTTTCCCTAATATCCCACCTAAGCCTCCACTGGGACAACTTTAGGCAGTATCCTCTATTCCTGTCCCTGTTCCCTGAGAGCAGAGACCGACCCCCTCCTGGCTCCACCATCCTTTCAGGGAGCTGCAGAGAGTGAGAAGGTCCCTCCTGAGCCTCCTTTTGTCCAGGCTGCTCCTGGTGCTCCAGACCCTTCCCCAGCTCCGTTCCCATCCCTGGCCATGGTCCAGCCCCTCAATGTCTATCTAGTCATGAGGTGCTCAAAACTGACCCCGAGACTGGAGGCACCTCAGCAAGTGCCCAGCATAAGGGCTGGGCACTATGGCTGGTACAGGCCAGGTGCCGTTGGCCTGCTTGGCCACCTGGCCATGTGCAGCCACTGTCATTCCACACCCTTCCCCACTGGACCACTCTCAAGCCTAGAATGCTGCCTAGGGCTGTGACCCAAGCACAGGACCCAGCACTTCACCTTATTGAACTTCGTACAAGAGGCCTCGGCCCATCAAATCAGCCTGCCCAGATCCCTCTGTACGGCCTTCCTATCTATGCTCCAGCAGATTTTCAGTATGGGAGAAATAGCAACACAAGAAGCTAGGCAATAAAATCCAAACCGATTTGTTTTGGGGGGTTTTTTGTATGATCGGGATTTATGCTTGTGATAAAGGTTCTTTCTTCAAGCCAAGTGAAATCTCTTATCAGGACCATGATAAACATGGATTTCAGAAACTTCTTTCCATCCTGATTCCGCATCACAGCACAACCAGCTTTACAGCACTGTATTTACTACTGCAAAAAGGAAAGTACTCTTTCCTGAAATACTTTACATGTTCCGCCCCATAACTGGCACATCCAATTAGGGAGGAAAGGGTCAAAAAACCCAAAATCTGTCAGTATGTCTAAGAATATCATTAAATTGGCTGCTAAAACATCAGTTGCAATGGGTACTAACAGTCAAATCTAGAAACCTCTCTCCTAAAGTAAGCAAGACTGAGTGTTTCCTATTGATATTTGACTACCCATAATAAATTCAGTTTTTTAGCAGTAGCTACTGTTGGGGAAAAAGAAAATATAATGTTATCTCATTAGATGGACAGAACCCATTTCTAGAGCAGACCCACAACTGTACTTGCAAAAGCTTGGCACATCAGCCACAGGCAAAGACACTTCAGGTAAACAGTCTGCTGCACTCTGCTTATCATTGATAACCTTGCATAAATCCTACAGCACTGTATCAAATACACCTTTTCATGACAATTGTGAAACTGCTAAAACCTCTCTTTCTCTCGGAGCTACACACAATACTGACAATAACATCTAAACAACATAAGAGACGCACCCTCTCTCTTTCTTCCCTCTACACTGCTATCAGGCGCACTCAATCAGCAAAAATATCTTGCCTGTTGAACCACCCCTGGACTAGGAAGCCAAGAGGAGGAGGAAGGAGAAAAGGGCATCACTGACTTTGCAAACAGCAGAAGTTACAAATTAATCAACTGATGCTTCAGCCCTGTTAATGGACAACTCCCTGGTAATTCAAGAAACTAAATTAAGCCAAGCCTAAGCAGGATTCCCTTTCAAAACTTATTCTGAGATAATGAAAAAGGAACTTTTGGATTTCTGTCTGAAAACAAAGGCAGAATATCACAAGACAACAGTCAAATCCTCAAGTATCACACCAACATGAAAGCCCTTCCTGACTGGAACATTAAACTTCTCTGGCACTTTGGGATATGTTTTATACCCATGCCCTAGAGATACTGCATTATGTGGCATTACAACAGTTGTTTATCAATTAAGTATAGAAAGTGTGAAGCAGTATTTTTAAATTTAAAAACATAGTCACAATTTAAACCCAAAGTGTACCTCTCCGTAAAAAAAAAAAAATCCAACCAAAACAAAACACCCCAACCAAACATAAAAAACAATGTACTTGCTTGTAGTTTTAAGAAAGGTATCACTTTGTGCAATACACAGTCACATCAACCATATATATGTATACCAATGTGCTTTATACCACTCAGTACTAAGAGGCTCTCAGACAGGTAAAATGAGGAAGAAGAAAACAAAACTCTCTCTCTTTTCTGGGGTTAGGGAGAAACACTGTGATCACTTCTAAGTCTAGACCAAGTCAAAACAGTAAGACATTTATTTAATCCACAGGGAAGCCTGCTGGTTACAAATCCTTTTCGATCCTTTGAGAGTCAGGGGGCTCCATTCCCAAAGCCCTGCCCTCTGCTATCACACACCATTCTGTGGGCCGGCAGTCACAAAGAGAGGGGTGAGCCCTGGAAGAGATCAAAGGAGGGCACTGAGGTCTTGACCTAGGTTACGTATTCAGAGAGAACCTAGCACACTCAGCAAGAGGTGGCTGACAGAATTCACAGCTGACGGTGTTTAACAGAAATGCTGCTGTGTCTTAAAACCCTTCAAGCTTTTCCCAGGCAACAGAATTTCTACATACAGTTACCTCCAAAAAAAAAATGGTCACAAGATGAGTATATATTGGAAATTATGTACTAAACACGAACTATATAATATACTGTAAAATACCACTACAGACAACCCAAATAATTCTTAACTTTATCTTTGCATTGAAGGTCTACTGAAAATAGATCAACTAGAAACAACCTAGACCTAGAACAAGTACATAAACATACTCTCATGTGTCGTGCTGAGAGAAGTTAATAAAAAAATGGTGATATGGGAAAGCACTGGAGGAGTTGTAAATTAAAGGAACTATTAATGTAGACCACTATAAAAAGCCATTCCCCCTAGAGTACCCAAGCTGTGAAATAGAATGTACCAAAGTTCCTCTTATCTCAGATATGTAAGGGATGTAGTCTAATAAAATACTACCTTAAAATTATAAATTGGTATTTATCTACATCAAAAGAGAAAACAAAGAATTATAATAATTATGTCTTGCATTTAGAGTGGGAGATGGCAAAACTTCCAAAATTTTAAGTAAAAATTCCATCTAACCTCAGTCAATTTAATGGGGAAGTTTAATCCTCCTGAGAAACAAGCCTCACCATATTGCAGAAAGTTCTTTTCAACAAAACAACTGTTTCAGGCCATGTTTCCCAACTCACAGCCTCTTTTATTTAAGTATTTTAGGAAACAGGAGAAATTTTAAATAGATTCCGATTGTGTGACAACTATGTAAAGATTACTAAGTCTGAGGCACTTACAGTAGTCTATCCAAGATATACTGACACATCTAAATTAACCAAAAATTATTCACAAGACTGAAGAGCTTTGTGCTTATTAATATCATTCCGCTATCCTCAACAAGACACACTATGAATATGACCACAGCCCACTAAAAAACGCTAAAAAGAAATGAAAGCAAGCATAGCTAAGCATGAAAAATCAGGAGTGATTCCGGCCAACTTGGGGTATATACCTATTTTCAAATGTAAGAAACTGATAGGAATTCAGAGTGACTTCTGCTTACTATCATCTGTCTTGCTCATCCTCAGATAGCTGGCCTTCATCAATAGGTTGGCATCTACTGCGAACAAGAACATTTTAGAGATAACACAATCATCACCTGAGATGATGAAAGAATAGATCCAAATCTCAACAGTGACAGAAAATGCAGTGCTCTCTGCAGGGCTATTAAGTGCATGCATGAAATCCATGGCAGACAGACATCATATATACCAAGCTGAGTTGTCAAGCAGCAAATGTATTTTCACTTCTACACATGTTAAAGTGCTGTAGCACATTGTTCTGGAGGTTCTGTCGTCTTTGTCAGGGATAAGCATCTGCATCCGAGACTACAGAAATACATGTAACCCCCAGTCAGGGATTTCTGTCTTTCTGAATGAACAAAGGCATGTAAAATTCCCTTAGTATCCAGCAGAATACTGCTGATTCAGTGACATCGGTCCTCCCCCCCTCCACTACAAGAATCAGCTTGGGCAATAAATTCAGTAGCAAAAATATGCACAGTGGGCCAGTCTTGCAGTTTAGCTAGAAACTTTCCATGGCTGGCTAATATAGGATGACATGGCCCTTCTTCCAAACAGTGATCCTTGGTTTTGGATTAGTTTAGTTTCAAGGTCCCAAACTGCAGTGGGCCCTTGTCAGTTTGTTGACTCTGCTAAGAAAAAAAAAAAAAAAAGAGAGAAGAGGAAAACAAGAATGAAAACGGCAAAAAAGGTAGAGGATTTTTGTTAAAAAGGGAAACTGGACACCTCTCCACGCAAGCACAGACATGGCTGTATTGCAGAGGCCTCAGGGTAGGGATTAAAGGAAAACAAACTAGAAAGCCTTCCACCTCTAATTAGGGTCTTCATTTGCCAAAGCGCCATTCCACAGCAGGAGGAATGACATTCAAGCCGTTGCTTGGATAATGTCTCCCAGCAGATTGGCTCCTCAGAGCAGGCTACTCTGAGCCAACAATTTCTGGTTACTTGGAGGCAAGCGGCCTGCATATTGTGTTAACTGGCCTGGCTTTTACAGCCAGTTTTGCTGAAGAACAATCTTCTATTCAGAATGCAGAGATAAAAGCTTCCCCTGTTTTGAATTTGTCCCCAGTTTCTTTATCCCTTCCTTTTTTTAAACATGGGAATCACAGGTTCTGGAGTTTGCATTATTTCTCATGGAGACTTCAGTGTTTTTCCCCCTCTATCCACTTGATTCTTTGCCAGTGAAGGCTGCTGTCTGGATTGCAGCCATTCATCGGCCCCTGCCTCCTCATGAACACTGTGGTGCTGGCGGTCACAGCTCACTGATGGCGACAGGAAATCCTAACTTGCAAGAGGTTAGCCACAGCCCATAAACAGGCCGAGTGGCTCGTTAGTCCCTTACAGTCAGCTGATGGGACCCTCTGGGAGTTTCAGGACTGCTCATGCCCTCAGTCTACGGACTCTGTGCTCTTTGCAAATGCCTTCTCCCCCCTGCCCACTTAAAAGCTTGTTATTTGGACCCTCGGGGCTAAAGCCCATCTTTTTTTGCTATCCAAAGTTAACCATGTTCTTTGAGTGTTTTGAAAAATTAAATGTCTGTGACGTTTCTCTTGGCTTACCAATGGAACAAAACACCAATAGGCCAACAACTGAGGCATTAATGCACGAAAATGCATACATGCTTTTGATACTTTTAATAGTTTCTGGGAGAGTTTCATATCCCTACTGAGCAATTCTAAGGCAACAGCTATGCGAATGTTAATAATACATAATTAATCTGTATTACCTAATTCGGGCCACAAATATGTCCAGCTATAATGTTCAAGAACTAACCTGCAGGAATCACAAATACCTTGGTCAGTGCTCTCTACACTGAGTAAAAAGCCTGTTTCATACTCATTTTGAGTTCACAGTATGATCACTTGATTCATTTGTAGTTGATGCCTTGAACATAGTACAAACATTAAATTATCATCATATCCAAAGACGCTCCTCTAGATAATATCACCTGGTCTTCATAAAGATAAAATGTTTAGAGCAAAAAAAACATGTTCTGGCAAATTATCCCAAAGCAGTAGGATATTAAGGACAATTTGTGTTAAGTTTTTCTCTTTCCTCCCTTTCCATCTTACATTCCTCCTTTATGTCTGAACTTTCTTATGATGCAGTTTCTACCACTGTTGAATGTATCTGCCCCTCTCTTATTCTGAGTATCGGAGTCCCTCAGATGCAGCTCTGGTTACATTCCAAAGTTCTCCAATTTCTTTCAAAGCCTCCTGTCCCCTAGTGCACCAAAATTAGGCATGTCACTCATCTGTGAAGTCCTAAATAATTCCATTCCCTGCCTCCATATCTGCTCCTGATTTTCTTCACTTTCTGGTCCACTTATCTGATTTTGCTTGCCAGACTTCCTTTGTGCTCATTTCTATACTCCAACATAGCTGCACCTACTTGCCAATTTACTTTCCCGTTTCAAATTCCATTTCTGTAATTTTTGCAACATGTTTGCCATTGTGCATTTCTCCTGTGAGAGAAACAGGTAGATTCTGCATGTAAAATAAAAATATCTCTCAGTGTTTGAGAGGCTCACAAGGCACACAGAATAATGATGGTCAAAAAACTTAAAGGACACAAAACCTATTATTATTACTATCAGCAGCAGCAGTATGTCTAAAAGAATTGCTCCTTTAGTCTTTACTCAGCCTTGACTTTAATCGATTTCACTGGGAGATCTGACTGAGCTGAACTCAAGTAACACATGTTGTGCAACAACAGCTGCCTTTTTTAGCTTAAGGGAAAAGCAGCTGTGTTCTGCAGTTGGTTAGAAAGGAGTGAACATGGTGGTGGGGACTGTAAAGGACTGAACTCTAAAAGTGGACATTTATTTTAAGTAACCAATCCAACAATGGCAAATCTAGGGAGTGCCCAGGGGGAGAAACATAGGAGAGTCTTCCTTCGTGAATAGCTGATGCTTCTCCTAACAGTGCAGTGAGCATGGAAAGAAAGTTAATAAAATAATACAGTAGCAGATTGCTGGCACTAGTTGCCAATAGAAAGGGCTCATCACTACCCCTGAATGCAAATCTGATAGACCTACTTGTGCTGAACTGCATATCCTGATTCAGCCCTTGCCTCTCCATTCCTTTGAGCTTTTCCCTTTTTGGCTCTGATCCACTTCTTTTCTTTTCTTTCCTTTTCTTTTTTTTTTTTAATCTTTCACCATATAATCCAAACACAAAGGTGTAAATTGATTTTGTTTAATTTGCCTGTTTTTATCACTTTCAGTAACTCTGAAAGAAATGAAGATTAAGATGAACTCTCCACAGGACCTCTTGTTTCTCAAGTCTTAGAACACATCTCTATGCAGGAACTAACTACCAACATAGCCCCATGATTTCTTGTATCATTACCTTATAAGAATCTTTGCACTTGAACTAAAGTGTTAGACCAAAGATTAGGAATCACAGTTCGACTGTTTAATGCACATTCAAGTCGTCATGATTTCGGCTGCAGCCCAACTAGTATAATCATAATGATGACATGGCAAAACAAGAGATTCTTCTAGAGAGTAGTTGTGTAAATTTTTGAAAATAAACTCTTGAAAGACAAAAAAAGTGAATGGATACTGGAAGAACTGTTAGGAATTTCCTCCTATCACAGCTTTCTTTGATCTGAAGAAAACAGGAAGCTGTAGTACCAGGGACATTCTCTCTCTGTTAGATTATACTCAGATGCACATGCTCAAATACATACATCCTATTAATTTAGCAGTCCCTGGAAAAGAAACAAGAACAAAATCCTTCCTTGTGGACTTTCAAGCCTGCAGAAAGGGAAGAAGTGCTACTTTTAAACTAATCTTCAGCATTTTCTCTCTATCTATCTTGTACTGAAATAAAAAACAATGGTATTGGCTGGGTTGTACTTCATGGTCTTGACAGACGTAATTTGCTTTAAAAATTACTGGGGTGGGGGAAGAACAGGGGATCTGCACACTGGAACGTACAGGACACATGCGGGAGTACTGCCATCACAGTGCAGCGGAACACAGAATCCCAGAATGGTTTGGGTTGCAAGGGACCTTAAAGATCACCTAGTTTTAACCCCACAGCGCCCTCCAGCCCTGCCAGGATGCAGGCATGCATCAGGTATTGTAGGCAACCCTGCTTTTCTCTTCCTCCAGAACAGTTGCAGCAGTGAAGGAGGTTCATTGTGCTGTATACAGAGAAGGGAGAAATTCCAGGAGGGGAAAGGTTCCCTTTGAAGCACATGGCACGAAGAGCTTCCCAGTGACCATGGCAACAGCTCAGTGGGTTCCCAGCCTGAGAACCAAGTTACTACAGCCTTGCCTCGAAACCAAAAAAAGTATGAAAGAAGGAAAGGGGGCGAGGGGAGAGGGGGGGTCGAGGATGTTGCGGGAGAGAAGCTGAAGCAGAATTAGCCTGGCAGAAACTGAGCGGCTCCCTGGTAGGCAAATCCAGCCAATAATGCTGGTTGGGTTCATGGGGTTTCCTTTTCATTTCCAAAAGCTTTCTTCTTCCTCTGTCATTCCCCTTCTAGCCCTATTCAGGAGCTCATGAGATCAGTAAAACCCAGGCCTTTGCTTTGCCTGCACGCAGCACTGCCTCAAACAGGGCTGCACTGTGATCAAAGGTAACAGTAAATCACAGCTGCCACACAGCCCCCCTCGCTTCAACAAGGGTCCAGTCTTTATGGGCACTTTAACAGGAGATACGTATTTTTTTTAAACACTTTCGTTTCCATTACACTAAATCTGAACTACAAAAGATGAGCAATTACAAAATCAATATGGAAATGAAAACATTAAACTCTGTACAGCTACCCATGGATAAACAAGTAAGGTGAAACTTCTGAAAACACAGACCAGAGTTTTACAAAACAAAACCAAACCCCAAAACAAAACATCCTTAGATCAAAAAAGACCTCAACAACCAAAACCAGCAATAAGAATAAAACCCTGTAAGTTTGTACCAGATTTGTGTGCCATGCAATTCAGCTCTACAAACAGCTTTTAAGCAGTCTACATTCTGCGTCACCATATTCCAAACTTACAACAATATCACCTCTACAATGAGGAACAAACGGTAGGTTTGCACTCCTTATTTCTTCCTCCTTTTCTAAATGAAAGAAGTTCCATTTCCTTTCCCCGTTCAGAGCTACCCCTCCACCATTTTCCTTTCCTTTCCCTATTCCTTGCTGTTTCTTTTTCCTTTTTCTTCTGTTTTTCCTCCTCTCCCCTCTCCCTTTTTCATTCCTTTCCCTTTTATGTTTTAAATCAGCTGCCAAATCCTAAAAATAACCAGAAGATGACACATATCCACATGCAGCAGTTCTGCTATTTACCCAAGCAAAATAGTTTAGAATCCGTGTTGAATTCTCACATACCCATTGGCTCCAAATTTCACAGAAACTGAACTTTTCAGAGACCCAGACAATCACAATACAACTTGCTCCCACTAGTAACATAGCCAAGCTGACTTGACAGACCTGAAAGAAGCTAATGGCTGATGCTCCTGCTGCTATCTGCACTCAACAGGGTGAGAAATCCTTCTAGATCAGGACATAACTTGAGCATAGGGAGGACTGAGCAGAAAGGCTGAAGGCAAAAGATAGCAGGGAGAAACTACAGCAGAGAGCATGAAATAGAGAACAAATATTTCAGGAAGAGAAGGCTAAATAAGAGATATGAAAATACAGAACAAGGAGCTGTAGTACAGCTACTGAGAAGCAAGTATTGCCTAGAACCTTGGCCAGTCTTTTTCCACCTGTTTAAATTACTGCACATAAACTGACACACCTGAACCACTGCCCAAACTCTCTGTACACACCCTATGTCACATCACCATCATTATGCACCAAAGTAGATGCTACAGAGCTCCTGAAGCAAAGACGGGGTCTGCTGTTTAGCACACCAAGCTTCAGGAAGCCAGCATCAGCAGCCACTGAGGTGAACTCATTCTGGAAGACCAGTGTGGCTTTGGGGACATGGGGAATGGAATATAGAGGGCATGGTGGGATTTGGGGACATAGCAGTGGGTCAGCTATATATTTTTAACATAGTTTGTGCAGGGTACCTGGGGTTCCACTTTCTTCAGCCACTTTACGCATTTGTTTCCTCACATAATTTTCAGGAGCCTGACAGATGAGATGGAACAGATTCCTTCCTGAAATGGCTTTTCCCCTTGAGTTTACTTAAGAGATTACTATGCATCATTCAGTAGTCAATCTTCTCTAATTCCCATCCTCACAAGACCTTATGCTCAGATTTTATCCTTCTAAGGATCAAAGAAGCAACAACTGGAATTTCTGTGAAATAAAAACAGTATTCCAAGTTGTTGTTTTTTTTTTTAAAAAAAAAAGTTGTATTATGCTGAAATTCAATAGAAAGGGAAATCACTTCTTAAAGAGATGTTTCTCACTGTGTACAAGTAGTACCTGCAGGAAATTTTAGAGAAGCTGATGGTTTCCAATTTCCTTTGAAAGGTGAGGTTTTTAGAAGTTTTGTTTATCAATTTATAGAGGCAAGTTTTATTTCAAAAATGTCAACCCATGATTTTATTTTCTGCCTGATACATTGCTCACCTGAAGTCATCAACACTATGCAATCAAATTTGAGCCAGCTGGATTTTAGGCTGAACCCCAGTTACTTTATGCGTTTTCAGCTACTAGTCACTGGTAGAACTTGTGACCTATGCTCTTTCACACACTTCCAACTACTCTAGACTTCAAATGTCAACATATAATAACCTCAATATTCAGAAATTCTAAGCTGAGAACGAAAACAGGGCAGCTTTCTGCTTTCCTTTTTAACATATCTAGCAGCAGCAATGATATCTTACTGACTTCACCCCATAAAACAAAGAGGAAGTTTTGCAAGTATTTTAGATTCCAGAGGCTGCATTCCACATGGAGATTCCATGAAGATGAAAATCTTTATTTCTTTTGCCCAAGATAGTAAGATTCACTTGTTATTACGTATATCTATCCTTCAATGAAAGCAAAGAAATCTTTATAGGTTTGAAGACTCCTCTTTTCCCAAAAAGAGGAAATTGATGTATGTCTTCTGAGAAAACTGTACTAAAGGAAAAGCAATAAGATGCTTTCATTTTGACTGCTTTGACCAAGTTAGCATCACAATACTGCTTCTGCTAAACAGCCATTTCTGCTTAAGTTTTTGTTAGGTTCCTAGAGATCAAAAAGCAAATGTGTGCACTCAGCTCCCCATCACCATCTCTATCAACTGAGTTATGACATCATCTCTGCCTGAGGCATCTAGTGTGAAAACAGGCAAAATAAGAATATTTTGTGGAGGAAAGGGAATTTTCTCTTGGTTTCTTTCTTGCTGATTTTTCTTAGAAAGGAACTAATCCTTCCAAGAAACACTTACATGCAACTCCAAACTCTCCCCTTACCTTTCCTAAGACAGTGAGGCACGGCTTAGGCTCCAGCTCTGGCTGTTCCAGTTTCACCACTCCTACCCAGCCATATTCATATAGGTCTTCCTCATCATTACTATTACACAATCCGAGTGGGTGCATCTGAAATGGAATGAGAAAGAAACCTTTAGCCCCATCACTAGAGTTCAAAAACATACAGATTGCTTTTGAATACTTTAACTTAAAACAAGTACACTTTTACTTATTAAGGTACACCAGAAAAAATGAAACATAAGGTTGCATATACAAAGAATTCAGTACACTTCTGAAGCGTGCTATGAGTACAACATCGAAATTGTGTGTAATGTCACTGTCATCTTGCTTATGAAAAAATTATTTAAGACTAACAATTAAATGTGATTGTAAGTCCTTTTCTCAGATATAAAATAATTAAATACAAAGTTCCACTTTGTATTGCAAAATCACCTTTCCTTGCAAACTGACAGAAATAATACAAATTGTCACTCGTAAAAGCTTTACATGTCATTTAGATCGAAATCCCATGTTTCAGAAGCACTATCACCTTTTTTTTTTTTTTTTTTTTTAATATTTGCACAATATTAACAGTTTGTCATCGTTTGGAACCAGCCTACCATATAATTCAAAGTAAAGTACAAGAAACTTCCTAACTATTGTGAGGCAGTCTCTACTGATTTCTGAACCCAGATGATGCAGGGTGGAGGGCTATCATGAAGTGAGAAACGTTTAGATATCTGTGTTCCTTACACTAGGCAACAATATATTTTTGCATTGATTTCAGATATTCAATGTGTTCCTCCTTCTTCCAACAGTATGTAGTTACTCTAATTTTCTTATGAATGCAACGACAGGTTTTTTTTAACCTTTCTTTTCCAAGTTTGCGGTTCTTCATTAGGATAATATCTTTGTGTACAAACTAGCGTGTCATACATTTCACTTCTTACACTGTTTACTGTGTTCTCTTTGTTTCCTTTTTCCCTCAGCTAAAATCTCAGACTTTTCACAGACCCTTGCCTAAGAGTTGCCTAGGGTTTAACTTATATGCAGTTCTTTGCAAAAAAAGCCTGTACTTTAGCCAGCCTCATGCCTTTCCTTAAACACCACCTTTGTCAAACTAGCTGAAGAAGACCACAAACCAGTATCAGCACTGTGACAACTTTGCTTTCTGGTAGCTGATTATAATAGGAGGAGATTATACTGCTCAATTATTTACATTTATATACACACACACCTCACTAATCCGTGCAAAGTAGCACCATGCAATGGTCACTAATCCTGCCATCACTTCTGCATCACCAACTTGTCATTCTGTCATTTTCTGCTATGACTTGGACTTTGACTTCCATTTTGCACGTTAATATTTGTATTATCTTGTGGAGCCCTAACTTTCTGAATAACTTGAGTGATAACAGTGAAATATGGGAAACAGGATGGTGAACTGACACAATACAGGGGTTTTCCTTCCGCTCATTATTTTTCAAGATTCATCACCAATACACTCTATTTTGAGGATAAAAAACCCAAACAAACCAACCATGATATACTAGGCAGAAAGAGTAGAATCCTCCACCCAACTCTTAACTCAGACTTCCTCTTTTTTTTTTTCCTCCTGAATGAGTTGCAATCCCACACAAGCCACCTGCAGTCAAACAGGGGTGAGCTCAAGGCAGGTACTACCACTGGGAGATGAACCACTCTGTAAACCCATCATCTGATGGATAAACTATTCTGCACAGACATAAAAACAGGTGATGGAGTCAGTCAGAGCGCGCTCTTTCCAGAATTGCCAGGGCATATATTCCAACATAATCAACCCCAAAAGGAGTCCATGGGATCCTTTAAGTAAAAACACAGCTTTAATCGATACTAAGCATCTAAAGAAATAGAGAACCATTCCCTTGATGTAATTCCCTTGACAGAGTGTGTATTAATTGAGCTTTGAAACCATAACCATATTTAAGAAGTTTCTAGTTCAAAACCATTGAAATGTGCTGGGGCACTTTGCACATGCCTGAAAGGGCAAAACTGAAACGACGACTTCGGCCCTTTTATCCAAGGTTACGAAATCTGTATACATTGTTGAGGGTCTAAAACAGCTTCAAAAAGAGCCACATGAATTTTATGTGGCTTAGTGTTACAGCGCAGACAAACAGTAAAGCAACAGAGGAAGAATACTTTACTCTGTAACTCAATCACCTAGAAAAAGTCCTGGTGGTTAAAAGAAAACTTTCCCCCTTTTGACCTTTATTTATGTCTGCCAAGGTAAGGCATTATAGTGTTACAAACTCCCCTACGAACAGCTCAGGATCTTTCTATGCACTGTCTCCTTAGATGAAAAGTCTTTTTCCCCCCCATACAACAAATAACGGCTCTACCCACTTCAGTCCAGAAAAAAATCCTGGAAGAAGGCCAAGAGGAACAGAAAAATCTTTCCACTGTCAATTTCATCCAGAATACTGTTATCCCATAACAGGTTCCAAGTGTGAATAGCCCTTTAGATCATAGTCACCAAGCATATTCTGCAGTTATGTCCCTGGACATAAGTATAAACCCAGAGCTGAAAGAGCCTCTTCTCTTCTTTTTACAAAGCCCAAGTGATGAGCGGAGTAAGAACAGCCATGCAGAGGAGGACTTGGGGATACTGGCAGATTAAAAACTGGATGCGATGCAGCAACATGCACTCCCAATCCAGAAGGCCAATTGCACCCTGGGCCGCATCAGAAGAAGCATGACCACCAGGTTGAGGGAGGGGATTTTGCCCCTCTGCTCTGCTTTGTCAAGACCTCACCTGCAGCACTGCATCCAGCTCTGCTGCTCACAACAGAAGAAGGACATGGACCTGTGTGGGCAGGTATAGAGGAGGCCACAAAAATGCTCTGAAGGCTGGAGTCCCTCTGCTCTGGACGCAGGCTGAGAAAGCTGAGGTGGTTCAGCCTGGAGAAGAGAAGGCTCCAGGGACACGTTAGAACCCCTTCCAGTGCCTAAGGGGGGCCTAATAGGGAAGATGGGGAGGAGCATTTTATCAAGAGCTATAGTGACAGGACTTGGGTTAACAGTCTTAGACTGAAAGAGGTTTGGTTTAGATTATAAATTCTTCCCTGTGAGGGTGGTAAGGCCCTGGCATAGGTTGCCCAGAGAAGCTGTTCAAGGCCATGTTGGATGGGGCTTGGAGCAACCTGGTCCAGTGGAAGGTATCCCTGCTTGTGGCAGGGGGGAGTGGAAACTAGATGATCTTTAAGGTCCCTTCCAACCCAAACTATACTATGATTACGTGATTCTATGAATGGAGCAATCAGGGACACAATAAGGTACCTGCAAGTCTCATTCCAGATTTGTATTACACATTGAGAGCAGAGTTTTACTTAAACAGAAGCTTCCACGTCATTTGTTTCCTGCCTTCAGCAGACCATAAGCCAGCAGAAGCTGCCTAAGCTGAAGTTTTTGACCCCATCTTAAACTCAAAAAGAACAATGACACATCTAAACAGGCACTCATCTCTTTCTGACAAACGACTAACCACACTCCTCATCTCTATGGTTCTCCGTGATAGAACTGCAGGATTCTGTGTCCTCTTGTATAAAAACATGAACATGCACCTCCCAAGACCATAAAGCACAGCCACTCCTTTACCGCAGCTTTGCAGAGCTTGTACCTTCCGATCCGAAGAAGGTAAGAACAGACAGCACACACGGTACATTTTCCCTTCCACCACAGCTATATGTTGTTCAAAAACCAGAAAAAAATCTTTGGAAGAAAACCCTCTCATCTCACTTTACCAGATGAGCCAAGAAATAAGACTCAGAAAAGCTGCACACGTTATGGTTTTTAAATCTTTCAGGGAATTTCTTTTCCTGTCCCTTACCAAACACAGTGGTTTGGGAGTCAGAGGCCAGGCCGAGATGGCTCGCTGAAGCGAAGGCCCCTATACCTGTTCCCGGAGTGGGCTCATTGTCTGAAGCCCAAGCAAAGGGAAGGCCGACAGCTCTGCACTGCCTGCGGAGAGGCCTGGGGTGCCCGCGGCCGCTGGCTGGGCCGCTGGGAGCACTGGGAGGCCGTGCCTGGCCCGCCCTCGCCCTCGCCATCCCCCGGAGGGCACAGCCGATCCCCCGCCATCCCCCGGAGGACACAGCCGATCCCCCGCCCTTTGCTGTGGGACACACNAAAGAGCCACATGAATTTTATGTGGCTTAGTGTTACAGCGCAGACAAACAGTAAAGCAACAGAGGAAGAATACTTTACTCTGTAACTCAATCACCTAGAAAAAGTCCTGGTGGTTAAAAGAAAACTTTCCCCCTTTTGACCTTTATTTATGTCTGCCAAGGTAAGGCATTATAGTGTTACAAACTCCCCTACGAACAGCTCAGGATCTTTCTATGCACTGTCTCCTTAGATGAAAAGTCTTTTTCCCCCCCATACAACAAATAACGGCTCTACCCACTTCAGTCCAGAAAAAAATCCTGAAAGAAGGCCAAGAGGAACAGAAAAATCTTTCCACTGTCAATTTCATCCAGAATACTGTTATCCCATAACAGGTTCCAAGTGTGAATAGCCCTTTAGATCATAGTCACCAAGCATATTCTGCAGTTATGTCCCTGGACATAAGTATAAACCCAGAGCTGAAAGAGCCTCTTCTCTTCTTTTTACAAAGCCCAAGTGATGAGCGGAGTAAGAACAGCCATGCAGAGGAGGACTTGGGGATACCGGCAGATTAAAAACTGGATGCGATGCAGCAACATGCACTCCCAATCCAGAAGGCCAATTGCACCCTGGGCCGCATCAGAAGAAGCATGACCACCAGGTTGAGGGAGGGGATTTTGCCCCTCTGCTCTGCTTTGTCAAGACCTCACCTGCAGCACTGCATCCAGCTCTGCTGCTCACAACAGAAGAAGGACATGGACCTGTGTGGGCAGGTATAGAGGAGGCCACAAAAATGCTCTGAAGGCTGGAGTCCCTCTGCTCTGGACGCAGGCTGAGAAAGCTGAGGTGGTTCAGCCTGGAGAAGAGAAGGCTCCAGGGACACGTTAGAACCCCTTCCAGTGCCTAAGGGGGGCCTAATAGGGAAGATGGGGAGGAGCATTTTATCAAGAGCTATAGTGACAGGACTTGGGTTAACAGTCTTAGACTGAAAGAGGTTTGGTTTAGATTATAAATTCTTCCCTGTGAGGGTGGTAAGGCCCTGGCATAGGTTGCCCAGAGAAGCTGTTCAAGGCCATGTTGGATGGGGCTTGGAGCAACCTGGTCCAGTGGAAGGTATCCCTGCTTGTGGCAGGGGGGAGTGGAAACTAGATGATCTTTAAGGTCCCTTCCAACCCAAACTATACTATGATTACGTGATTCTATGAATGGAGCAATCAGGGACACAATAAGGTACCTGCAAGTCTCATTCCAGATTTGTATTACACATTGAGAGCAGAGTTTTACTTAAACAGAAGCTTCCACGTCATTTGTTTCCTGCCTTCAGCAGACCATAAGCCAGCAGAAGCTGCCTAAGCTGAAGTTTTTGACCCTATCTTAAACTCAAAAAGAACAATGACACATCTAAACAGGCACTCATCTCTTTCTGACAAACGACTAACCACACTCCTCATCTCTATGGTTCTCCGTGATAGAACTGCAGGATTCTGTGTCCTCTTGTATAAAAACATGAACATGCACCTCCCAAGACCATAAAGCACAGCCACTCCTTTACCGCAGCTTTGCAGAGCTTGTACCTTCCGATCCGAAGAAGGTAAGAACAGACAGCACACACGGTACATTTTCCCTTCCACCACAGCTATATGTTGTTCAAAAACCAGAGAAAAATCTTTGGAAGAAAACCCTCTCATCTCACTTTACCAGATGAGCCAAGAAATAAGACTCAGAAAAGCTGCACACGTTATGGTTTTTAAATCTTTCAGGGAATTTCTTTTCCTGTCCCTTACCAAACACAGTGGTTTGGGAGTCAGAGGCCAGGCCGAGATGGCTCGCTGAAGCGAAGGCCCCTATACCTGTTCCCGGAGTGGGCTCATTGTCTGAAGCCCAAGCAAAGGGAAGGCCGACAGCTCTGCACTGCCTGCGGAGAGGCCTGGGGTGCCCGCGGCCGCTGGCTGGGCCGCTGGGAGCACTGGGAGGCCGTGCCTGGCCCGCCCTCGCCCTCGCCATCCCCCGGAGGGCACAGCCGATCCCCCGCCATCCCCCGGAGGACACAGCCGATCCCCCGCCCTTTGCTGTGGGACACACACGGNTCTGATTAAAGTCTTTTAATTCCAAAAGTCGTGGTGGTTTTGGGGGAGAGGCCCCCTTCCTAGTGCAGAAGGGTTCCTCGCTTTCCTTGACAGACATCTTGGTTTCTTTTAAGCTGAGACAACACATTGCGAAGAATTCAGGGAGCGTTATGTGTTTACAGCTGCCTTCCACAAAACAGAGATGACAACACTGACTAGTATCACCTGAGGAGCATATATATGAACCAGCAGGTATCAGGCACTAAGTTTGAAATCCAGGAAACGAATTCTGGATCACAGTAAAACCACGATCAATATATGTCACTAAATGAGCTATTTCTGAAAAGCCACATAATACTTCAAATTGAACACAGATTATGAAAACAGAACAGAGAACAGGTAAAATGAAGAACAGTGTGAGATATGAGAAATATCATTTTTATGGCAAGAGATGATTTCTGTTTAGCATTTACTGACCACTACATGGCGTTCTGAAACTCCAAGTACCAACAGCTCCTGCTTCTTGAACCTAGTCCAAAGAACTGTTTGCTACGAAGGTTCGGAATTCTATCCTGATGCAAGAACCCAGAAAGAGGAATCCTTGGCACATTTGCTAATAAAGGGGAAAAAATANTGGCCCGCCCTCGCCCTCGCCATCCCCCGGAGGGCACAGCCGATCCCCCGCCATCCCCCGGAGGACACAGCCGATCCCCCGCCCTTTGCTGTGGGACACACACGGCGCGGGGCGCGGCCCTGACGGAGCCCCCGGCACAGGCCTCGCTGGGCCCGGCCCGGGCGCGCGGCAGCAGCGCCTCCTGCCGGCCGTGCAGAGCATTGCAGCGCCCCGCACCGCCCCGGGCCGGGNAAGCAGGAACTCATCTTCTCAATACAGGACTCATGCCATTTACACAGTTGTATTCACCTTGAGAGAAAGAAGGTTTCAAATTCTTGTCCAAACCCATGAATTAAACCCAGTTAGAACACTCACTTTTACTCATAAACCGCAGCAAGACTGTACTATGAACTAGTTATTAGAGGAAAGCTGTGGCGTGGCTAGCAAACAAAACCCAGCAGCTGCCACAGAATTCTCCTTGGCCACCACCATTGCTGTGCAAGGACAAACGTGACAAGTGGATTCTATTTTGTAGTCCAACAGCCCAGGCACAGAATGTCTGCTTTACATTTCCTACCAGTGCCTAGGCAACCAAAGCAGACTGAAATTTATTAAGCCATCACAAGATGGCAAAATGATATTTCACATACGAAACCTCAAACCCAAAGGCAAAACCCAGTATAAGTAATAAGCAAAACTAATAGGGTGCTGCAGGCTCTGTGCTGGCAAATGTAGAAAACTTACTAAGTACATCTGCAGGCTACAAACTCCCCAGGATTTTGTTGCATCACACTGGAAGACATTCACTTCCCCCACCTTAAAAAAAAAACAAACAACAAAACGCACAAAAAACCCCTCCCACATTTGGGGTTTCACATAATTGTTTTGCATTTTTCCAACACTTCCAAAAATTCCTTAGTGTTTGTTTCACAGGGAATACACATCTCTTTATACATCAACATCAATTTCCATCTTATCTAGTACTTCCTTCCTCATGAACACACCAAGCCCTGTGGTAATCTTTCTGATCAGCATTGCTAGAACCATGTCTCTGGGGCATCACTGAACATCACTCTGAGCATTCTGCTCAGGAATCTCTTCTCTGCATAAGTTTCTCTATGGCTTCACATCCCAGGAAACATTATTTCATTCACACTCCATATTGAGACTCCAGTGGCTAACAGGAAAGCCAACTTCAGTGGTCCATTAATAAGGTTGTGGTTTTGTTTGATTTTTTAGGGATCATCCATGCAAACCAGATGTACAGACATCTGAGAGGATGCCTCCAGGTGTCCTATGAGAGCCAGCTGTCCTAATTGCAAAGCCAGGCTCTATTACATTTCACACATCATGGACCCTGTGGGAAGGCCCCTGACGACAGGAAAAGGACAAATAATACATTTACCTGCAAAAATCCAAGAGGACAGAGCTGGGAAACCCCAGTGCAGTCAGCCTCTCTTCAGTACCTGAGAAAATTATGGAACAGATCCTTATGGAAGCTATTTACAGGTCCATGAAGAACAAGATGGCAACTGAAAATGTCAGTTGGAATTCACGTAAGTATAAACTGTGCTTGACCAATCTCAGTATCTTTTCCCATGGAGCAGCTTGCGCCATGGAGGAGAGAAGAGCTGTGGAAGCCATGTACCTTGACTTCAGTGAAGCATTTGACATTGGTCTCCTTCAACATCCTTGCTGATAAACTGCTAAGATATGAACTAGTGTCCTGGATTTCTTAGTAGCTGATACAGTACTGTTGTTTGTATTTAGTATGAAAATAATGTTGATAACACACTGATGTTTCAGTTGTTGCTCACTGGTGCTTACTTTAAATCATGGACTTTTCAGTTTCTCATGCTCAGCCAGTGAGCAGGTGCACAAGAAGCTGAAATTATTAAAGTAATCAATATGAGACCAAGAAGGCTGAAAAACAGTCAAGTTAATGCTAACAACACTCATTGTTTGCATTTCCTCAGAATTTTTACCTTCTTACCTATTAAAAGAGAAACTACTTAATAAAAAAATTACTTTATACTCATTCTATGTAATCTCAGCTGATCAACATTTGCCACACTGTTGCCACTGCTGTGATTTTGCTCTTCAACATAATGCAGCTACTAATACAACCGCATCATCCCAAGGCTATTTGTTCCTACTACCTACAAATACAGTGCAATGAAGAACTTCACTTTTCTATCTCCATTTACTCTTCTGTATTGGCAGAGCAGTCTGTTGCCAAAAAGTGATTTAAGGTTCTTGACTGCAAGATTCCAACCCAGCATTACTAAGACTGTATTATGCTGTTTGAATAAGGCATCAGCAGAATGTGCCATTACAGATGAGCAATCCAAAACTGTACAAATGGGGGGAGGAAAGAAAAAAACCTTTCAAGAACTAAAGAGGAGCGGTTTTTAAAAAAGTAAGCTAGGTGTTGCTATTGCTTCTGAAGCCTAATAAAACATGAGGGGTTTTATGCTAGCTGCAGCCGAAAAATAGCAGCCTTTTGAAAAAAGGTGAAAGCTGGAAGCATTTCCCCATCACCCTGTGCTGCTCTAGACCATGCAGCTTTGCCATGCAGCGAGAAACATTTGCTCCCCATCACCAGCAGAAAATTCAATTTTCTTTTCATTTTCAGGCATATTTTTTCTGTTTTAAAGAAGTACATTCTGCCAAAAACCAAACTGCCACAAAACGTAACAGCACAGGACCTGAGCATTTCAGCAGTGCACTTTTCTTGGCTATCTGTCGTGACCATGCAGTCCAAGCCAGTGGTTAGCATTGAACCCACAAGTGGTTTCCACTAAACTTTCTCTGTAGCAAGAGCATCAGGCATTCCTAAAATCCTCTCACAGTCCACTTACTCCATGAAGTATGCCAAAATAGATGAGGAGAAATTCAGTCTATGCTGTAATTAAACGTAAAACCAGAGATACTTGGTTGAACACATCCACCATGCAGAAAAGGCCAGTCAAATACAACAATGCAGACAGGCCAGTACTACACAGAGTCCACCAGACCCCGTGAAAAGGAGCAGTAAAATTCTGAAGAGCAGCCAGGGTAGATTTGGTTAACTAGGGAACCAGATCTTGGCACTAATCTAGTTCATCAGCAAAGTCAATTCACCTGCATTATGGTCCAGCTTCAAATCCTGCAGGAGAGGATGAAAACTTGACAGCTGAAAGGCATACCTCCCAGGCACACTCCCAGGCATCCTCCTGCTAGGACTGCCCCAGGTCACAGAGGTGCTGCAGATCCCCACAGCACATGCACAGTAACAGATGTGTCCAAAACTACATTCAGCACACCTGCCCCAGATTTACTGCACAGGCAGTGATTTAGTGTCCTGCCCAAGCTATGCTGTTGAGCAATCTACTGCAACAAAGCACATGGACACTAATTGTTCTAAGCACTTTGCAAGGGAAGCTCCTGCTTCATTCAAATAGAAATGTGGCCTCTTTTTTCTTCAAAGCATCTTAAAAACAGAGCTCCACATACAAGGATGTACATACCCCAGACAACTTGAAGGTAGATTTCTTCTCTTAAGAATTTAAGTGCTTTGATTGCACTGAGTTGTCTTACCACCGTACTGACAGAATAAAGGGGAACAAAGTCATGTTTACAATTGTAGCGTTTTGCCCTCTGCTTTAATTTGGTGGAAAGATGCTGGCAAAAGATTCAGGCACAATGCCACTAAGGATGGGGGAAACTAGAGAAAAATCTGGGAGTTAAATGATATCTTCACAGGTTACTTTTGGCAGAAGAAGGCCAGTAGCTATATCGTAAACCAAAAGAGTTCTGGCCCTATAAAGAACAAGACAAAACCCCAAAATGCACTAATGGCCAAAATGTCAGACATAATCATAAATGATGGGGAATCCCAGAATTATTCTACCTCTCGATAAAACCTGCATTTTTCCCATAATACTCAAGCAGGGCCTTATAACTGAAAGTATCAGGTCAGTGTCATATAATCTCCTTGATTTAAGTTAAAGGCCTGATATGGAGTTACCCATACTTTGCAACTAAATTTTCTAGCAGAAAATAGAGTAGGAAGGTATGAAGACACCGTGACAAACATCATACAACATAATGGGGTCTATTTGTTCAACCCCAGGGAATGTCTGGGGCCCAGAAAGAATGAATGTAACAATTAAAGAGAAAAAAAACACCCAAAACAACAAACCAACCAGTCGATTGAAGTTGTTCATGTAAAGCACCCTAGGAGAAATTTCCATTCTCTTGCCAAAAACACACACTATGCACACTTAAAATCTGGCTGGAATAAAAATTCCATGAGCGTTAGGAGGGAATTAAAAGACAGCACAAACATGTGCATGCACCAGAGAAGGCAGTATTGTATTTAGTTCTGAAAAGTCATCAAGCTACTCATTTGCAGATTGTATTTTAGCACAGAAGTTTAGCAAGCAGATTGACAGATCTCCTGCTGACCCAAAAGGTCACAGTACTGTAATAAAGTACCCCACACCAGAACTGACTATTCTTTATATGTGTAGACTGATTTGTGACTGACTTCCAAACTCACTACAGTTCATTTTTCTGACACATTAACTGGTCTAGACCCTGGCTTTCCAGGAAGTTCTCAATGTTACATGGAGTTTAAGAGCTGACTTGCTTTTACAGAGTCCTCTAGGACTTCTAGCAAGAGAAAGTATTTTGTGTATTATGGCGTAAGCTGCCAACAAGCAGAGCTGCTTTGCTTGCATTCAGATTTGTGGAGAACTTTGCTAGATGAACAGAGAACAGTAGGGAAAAAGGAGTTTAAACCAACACAATTTCTGAGGCATCCTTTCTGAAAGAGAGCATATGAGAAGATCCCTTTAAAAAGCAGTGTTACAGATACACACACGTTATATGCAGAAATCACACATACCTCTCACATCCTGTTCTAATTTTAGGTGGCATGCTGCACTGAGGCATTCCAGCTGGATACACAGGTACATCCAAATTACTTCCTTCATGTTGCCATAAAATACCCTCAAAATATGCATTCCTTCTGACTTTATTCATCAATATTCAACAGCAGTATCAACTACCATTCTGCTATCCATGCCAGATTTTGAAGATTAAAGTGATTTCACCACTGAGAAAAACTAAGAACAGCTGGTAAATTTGGTAAAAGTGTGTAAATACTGTTAGTTACAGTATTCTGTCCTAAAACACCTCACTTGTTCACCACCTTCCACTGTAGTGAAAATTGGACATGTATTCCTATGTTTTGTTTGATCTCCAGTAATGCTGAAGTTCTTACCCTACAGGTACTGGCCCTATAAAACTCTCATGAAGGATATTCTCATATCTAGCAAAGCCTGGTTGTTTGGATTTCCAAAAGCAGTCAGTGTCTGTGCCAAATGTGGCCCAGCCACAGAGCTCTAGTGCATCCCCTTCCATTTCACACCATAGCTTTCATTAAGAAGGTGATTATTTTGTGCTCTTTCCAAGAGGATGCGTTCACTGGGGCCAGAGGGAGAGAAGAGGAACAAGAGAACATGCACACAGAGAAAGGCTGCCCTATAACTAAGAACATTGTCCTTAAGAAGAAGGATGGGAGAAGGGAACTAATGTGAGAAAATTGTTAAAGAATGCAAAATCCTCACCACAAAACTAATCAAACTTGCTTTGTCCTATATATAAATGCAAAGCAGAAACTATTTCTGCCAGAAACAATTTTCCATATGCAAGACAACATTTGGTTTATATAGAGAGGTAAAAGTTGCAGAGGGGAAAAAAAAGGTGAGAATGCAGAAAGAAATGAGGCTTCAAATGCACAACACTCCATCCCATCCCCCTCCCCTCACGCCAAGCTCTCATCTATAATCCAAGCCAAGAGACAACAGGCAAACAGCAAGAGGTCATCTTCAAAGGGCTGGTTGCCAGGGGAGGCCAGCAGAAAGAGCGAAGGCATGTCCTCATCAAAGTCCAGCAGCTGTGGGAGAGGCACGGAGGTGCAGCTTCCCCTGGGGCTGCAGTGAAGTTCAGAGATGGAGGAGAGAGCTGGAGCTGGCAGGACAAACCCGGCAGCTCTGCACTTTCCAGCGGGCAATGCACAAGAGAGAAGGGTTAAGGATATTTTAATCCTTCCCCCATTCTTGCACTTCAGATACTTGAACTAGTGCTTAAACCTACCAAGATACATAGTGGATGCAGCAGGCAGAAGTCAGCAACAAGGATCAACCTTCTCCTCAGTTCAAAATTAAAACTTTTGTCCCGGTGACTACACACAGAACAGGAATGGACAAAACCCGGCAGATAATGCACAGCCAGCTGTAGTTTCATTACTTCTCATAGAAAACAAATACATCTTCCCAGCTGGAGCCTGGGAGACTGTCCCACAATAAACACTGCCTGCAAACATTCCCCAACAAAGCATTTATTATTTTTCTAGGAGAAACGGTGAGATAATAATCCTGACTCTTGGCTACCTGCAACATTTGCATAAAAATCAGAAGCCAGCATAAGAACAATCCCAGATTCTGGTTCTTAGAATTCTCATAACTTTTTGAGACATTTGTATTAAATGAGAACATGATGATTGAATGCAAAAATTAAACTCCTAGTCCTCAAATAAAGGAAAAGAAGCTGGAAATTCAAGCAGTGAAATCTAACAGATTAAGTAACATCTGAATACAGAGAGGAATCAAAATTGCTCTATCATTAACAAAGAAAATAAAAATTTAAGAATTAATTAAAAATTAAAATTCTAACTTTTCTAGTTCTCAGAAGCTAGAGGCTACTCTATTTTAGAAAACTGACTGTCATCCTTCCCTGACAGTAACAAAATCAGTATTTTGTTATTCTGTGGCTCAGTTAGCTGACAGAATTTAAAAATACAGTTGTTGAATTATCAAGAAATGGCAGGACATAAATAATTTCATGATATTTATCTCCCACCTCACGCCTAGGATCTTCCCCAAAACACACAAGAAACAGAAGCAGTTGGCACCTGCTAAGGATGAACAGACACACTTCTTGAGCATGTGTTTTGGAGCATGAAGTTTCAGTTGCTGTCGGCATACAGGGGTAGCTTGAGTGAAAATTCAAATGGCAAAGTTACATTGTCTGAACAAATCCTCTGGGTTGCAATACAAAAGCTGACAGAAAGAAAGGTTTTAATATTTAAAAAGTTTTTGATCGCCACCTTGACTGAAAGTTGGTGTGGAAGTACCACCAGGGAAGCGAGAGACACACCAGTGATACAGTACAAGACCTACATTCCTTTAGTCAGCATGAAAAAGTTTGTCAAGGCTGAAACGTAATAGTTCATAGCCTAAAGATGTACCCTGTTTCTTAGGTTAGCATAGGGACTGATTTACATACAGACTCTTAACATTCTAGAACCTGTACGACCTCTGGCCAACAGCAGTTCCTTCAGCCTGTGCTGCAGAAGATGCTCTTGAAAGTTTTTGACTATGTGAAGCCAAAGTCTCTGCTGCAAGACAAGGCTCGAGGACATGCTGTACACAACAGAACACGATCCCCTTTACTGGAAGGTGAGATCACTTTCTCATCCTACCTCAGCTTGTCTCACAGCAGAAGCTGGATGCATTTCCCCGTTTCCTCTGACATCCTGCCAGCCCATGGGTCCAGGATTCTCTCACTTCACCTCTGAGCTACTGGTGCAAGCAACATGCCTCTGCAGGAGACAGTGGCCATGCTGCTGGGTCCAGACACCTCCCTTGAGGGCTCCTGAGCCCAGGTGCACCCAGCAGCAAACAGGCAGACTTGTATTACCTTGCTGCACCATGCCGAGTGCAGAACAGGCCAGCCTGCTCACCAGATCTCAGCTGAACAAACGATGAAGGTGGAGGGTTTCTGCCCCAACAAAGTCATGGCCCTTTAGGACTGCAGGGAAATCAGTCCTTCTCCCTCCCTCCGTACTTGACTTTCTCATTCACACCACAGGGAAAAGATGCCCCTGTCCATGAGGGAATTGAGTACTTTAAAAAAAGTACAGGCCAGTATTACACCATATAAATTAGGTGGAAAGCGTTTTCCTGAAAATAGATTAAGGTTTAAGGTTTGCTTTCTGGTGCACTGGGCTCTCCATTTCTGGTAAAGCCATGAGTAATGCACCATTTCAAAATCTTCTATTACAACAACTCAGTGCATATTGCAACCTTCCATGTTACCAGACAGAAAGAAATACTCAAATCCACTGAGGAAAAAATGCCCTTCTTAAAAATTGCCACCTGATGGCAGCCTATGGCTTCAGTCCTATTGTTCCAGTTGGCAAGGGCAACCATTTTGAGTGAGATTAGCTCTACCCTGAGTCACCACTGAAAAATGCTCTGTAGTAGAAAGAATGACTCGAAAATAAAAAGCTGTGCTATGCTTAATTCTAACGCAGCACATTGTTGAAGTAGTCGCAGCAAATATTCCCATTTCACACACGATGAAATTCTTCCTCCCTCTTTCAGCCTCAGTTTATTTTGCACAGCAAATATCCAACTTAGATGCAGTTGATAGTGGTACAGCTCTGTTCCTATCTGTACTGTCTCAAGCTGGAGCCGGAGTAAAACCTGTTCATGATCAGACTCATCTGCTCACTATCATCAGCTTCCTGTTCATTCATCAGTATATGAATGGTTACAATAGGGCCATCGAGACAAAAGATGGCTTCAGAGGGAATGTCTGACAGAGGAAAAAGTTACATCAGCCTGCCACTCCTTTGTTCAGAGAGCTCTGAACATTAATAGCAGCTAAAGATGGGGCAGCTGCTGCATGGAATTAGGAAGAGGCAGAAAGAACAATTACTTCCTGGCAACGTTTTTTCCCCGGCAGCTCAAAAAAATCTACAGAATTTACACTAGACAGTAAGAATGAGAAAAATTACAAAGATTCAGTTGTCTTCCCTTCATCCTGTTAGTGAACAATTTAGGTAAATAAGTGTCACGCATGCCAACAAAACTGCTGTTCTACACCTCCCAGACTACAGACACCAACACATGCTCCACTGCTATTCAAAAATAAGGATAAATACAATGTCACAACGTGCAACAACCCTCAAAACCGAAACACATCTCCCCTGTGCTCTCTCAAATTTAGATAAGAAAGTTACTCATGAAGTAACAGACTGGAAAAAATGTAGAAAAAAAAAGCCCTCAAGGGCTCTTGTGTAGGTAGACGATGCTTATAACACCACCTAAGTCACAAGCTGCTGGAGTCTGGAAACATGTATGGCAGAATTCTCATCATCACCTTGCTCTAATCTTACTTTCCTTCTCAAGTATCTGCTACTGGCTTCTGCCAGAGAGAGTCACTAGAGTAGAGGAACTTTTTGGTTAACTTGGCATGGCAGCTGTGTTAATTCACTTGGCTGCATGAATCAAAAGGCCACAGATACCACTGGCAGTAGTGGCTGCACAAACTCAGTAAGCAGAGAGGAAATCCATTAAAACCTCTTTTTTTCTTTCTATTGCTCACTACAAGCAAAGCGTGGGGATGCCATATTGATGGCAGAACGCCCCAATTTTTCCTCTTCTATGGGCAGAGAAACCTCTGCTTTATTAACTGCTGTCTACTACAACAGACTGGAACTGTCTATCCTTCACGTATCTAGGTGGGATTACCAAAAAGGATATATATTTTAAAGCAGAAGTCTATGGGGATTGCTAGGATTCCCATCCCAGAATTTTTCTCCAGCCTCTCTGTATCACAAGGGGAAAGCGCCTGCAGCAGTAACAAAAATACATGTCAGAGCCCATCTCAAAGCTCTGTAAGATGTGCAAATTTCCCGGTGCCTGAAGGTTTGGTAAGTAAAAACTAAAATCAGGGTATTTTAAGTGTATTGAAGGTCTTTTAACCAGTGTCAAGTATCAAATCAGACACATCTGTAGAAGCAGCATGGCAGAAGACATATTCAGGGGGGTGAAGAGGAAGAGTTTTGATGCTGACCAGCAGATCTGAGAAATTTTCACATAAGACAACAGAAGAATGCCGGTATCATCCCACATACTCCACAATAAAGAAGATGAATCTCTTTTGGAGCAGGGACCTTTTATTAAGGCAATAAACTAATTCAGCAGACTATAAATGTAGCTTTGACCCCAGAATGAAGCATTCAAGTTAACAACAGAGACAGTCATCTTTCCCTCATGACAGATTTTCAGACTTCAGAGCACCACAATTCTGTGTAGTAATCTGAACTGCTGTGCAAATGGTCTCACGGCTACAGGGGAAGGAAAGCTGTAGATTTTGCCAGCAGAATAACCCCTGTGATTTCTGGCATCCTGAAATACATTTTGGGACTGAGAGAAACCTATCTGATCTTTCTTCTAAAACAATCAGTAAGTGAAACAATGCCAAACGGAGAGGCTGTTTTTCAGTTTTGGAGTTAACAGCTTCCCAGACACTTACGGGGAGATGGACCCTTCCTCTCACCTCTCCCTCCACAGACCTCGGTCTACGCCACTAGCAAATGCATGCAGGCTTTGCTCACCACCTAAGCTAAAGAGCTTGTCCTGTCTTTGCTCCAAACACGTATGAAATCAATGCAACTACATTAATTGATATGCACTGCCTCACTAGAAATACTTATTCATTCAGGCCTTGAGTCATGCCCACAAAGGTCACGTATTTTTTGGATATCAGACTCTGCTACCTCAGGTCGTCTGACATACACCAGACAGATATTACCTTCAAGTGGCAAAGTGGCACCACCATGCTCTATCCCCTACCTTCATCATAAAAATGAAGGTGCAGAAACATACTTCTGTAGCTGCAGCATGTAAAGAGAAGTAAGGTCTGTAAAAGAGAAGATTGGAAAGGCCTTCCATCCCTGCATATCTGTTCCAGAAAAGTCACACCTCTCCTTCCCTTTTTCCACACAGACAAAAGGGGAGAACAACTGCTTCTTTCCATACAGCTTGTGCCTGAACAAGCCTGAGCTTCTCAAGAGTGCATCCAGCTTATCACTTCCCCTCCAACTCCATCTTGCCTGTGCTCAGCTTCTTTTCATACAAATCCCAGAAATTTTTAATTAGCATTCTCAAGAGAAAACAAAAGTTTCCATTTTAATAAGGAAGGTATTTTCCATTTTCCTACTTATCCCACATGGACAACACAAGTGAGAATACCACATGCAGAAGTCGTGCAAAGTAAAATACTAAAAATTGCAACTTTGCAGTCACTTCAAAATGCTAGAGCTCCATGCTATTCATGAAAGCTTCCTACATGCTCAGGTATCCCTGCTCTATCTCTGTGGCACACGCTTCACCTCTCTAAACAAACAAGGACTGTCTTTGTGCCTTTGTTTAAATTAAGGGAAAAAAAAAACCCAACCTGTCTCACAGGCCGTGATTACATCAGCAAGAGCATTCTCCTTTTCTCTATCAATCCTCCCTTACTCAGGCTTTGAAGAGCCTCTGTGTGCTGCTGCCACATCCTTTGATCTTTCCATTTTCTGCCCCAGGGCTAGCCCTGATAATATCTGCCTTGCCTGCACAGTTTTGGAAAAGGCAGAAGCACCCGTTCCTGTCCAAGAGCAGCTTTGTGAACACCCCGAGCGGGCATGTATGCCCGTGTCCTGGAGCTGCAGACACACAAACACACAGTCCCCGCTGGAACCGAGGGCAGGGAGCCTGCCCGGGCCCTCCTGTGAAAGAGCAGACGAACATAACAACTGAGAGTTGGTCTTTCAGCTGCCAGGCACACAACCTGGGCACTCGAGAGTTCTGTGTTCTTGTTTCTCTAGGCTCTACTTGGTTAAGGATGTTTAATAATAATACAGAGGCCCATCAGCTTATGTCTCTTGTAACACAGAAGTGGGATGTGCATCACTAATCATCCAACATGGCAACAGACCAGAGGTTTTCCTTAGCTCCTGTGCTTGCAGAGCCATGCAAAAAGACCTGCACAGCCAACACATAAGGAGCCAGGCAACTGCTCTCTGCAACACATATTCAATGGTGAAAAAACAAACTAAAATACCGTATTCCACGAATCCTGTTCTGGGCTTTCTCCTTCCATTTCTGCCATGGCACTAACCCTCACTTTCCATAGATTACAAGTGAAGAATTCCAGCAACAGCTCTGGAATGGAAGCAGATGATCTTTTCTGAGATTCTTCAGCCTATATTACTAGACATTTTTGCTGAAACTCGAATTGTGAAATGAGAAAGCAAGGTACTTCAGGTATTAATAAGCAAGTATTTCAAGGACAGAACCCTCTATATACCTCATACAATAGCAGAAACCCTAGAGGAAAATTCTGCCTATTTTAACAACTTAATTCTTGACATTTTTCTATTCAGAAAAAAAAGACAGAGGTATAAAGTTAAAGACTGAACGGCAAAGCAGCACGGAAAGAAACTTGGAGAACCTAGCAACAGCCAAGTGCTGGATCCTTAAATGAGTAAAGATGAAAGGGCACAATTATTAAGGGCAGTTAAGATAAATTTAACTTGAAATTTGAAGATATGACATACAGCCCTATCATCATCATCATCATCATCTATTCAACAGATACAAACATGTAACAAGTATTTTTGTGCAGCCCAGCAAGGAGTGTAAATTGCCCAGCTGCTTCCAAAGCTGGACGATTTAACCCTTGTGTACCCAATATGCTATGCCCTCAGCAGGGGACGTCTGTCATTAGCTGCTGGGTAAATTGCTTTTGATTGTTCCATTAGTGGCATTGCTGAAAGGAAATTTCTGTTCCTCAGATTCATATAATAGCAACAACAGTAAAAAACTCCCAAAAACGTATACAAGTACTGTGAAGAAATTATTAATCCAAGAAGCAAAGTATTACCTTAGAAAACCAGGGAACAACTTCAGTCTTGTTCCCCTGCTGGCCCTGGCAGGAGACAGTGTGTGCCCCGGAGCCCAGCCTGCCTCAGGCTTTGCCTGTGGGAAGAGCTGCTCTCCAGAAGCCATCCCAAGCAGTGGCATCCACAGGGAGGCAGCCTGTGGGACACGGCACAGGACACACAGCTTCCTGCAGCACAGCACTGTTAACCCAGTGGCTTTTCCTACAGACATCATTCATGTCTTCCAATTTGGTTTCAGCCATCGAGGGCAAGTGCCGGTTCTGCCATTCTACCCCCAGCTCCTGTACTGCCACACTGAGAGCTCAACTTGGCTAACGGGTGACATCAGGTCTCAGATTTCACAGGTTCTAGCAAACTTCTGAAAGCTCTTTCCAGAACTTTGTTCAAAAAGAGTTCGACCTCCTTCCCACTGCTTGGCAGAGGTGACTCTTTCTCATCCCAGACAGCAGCAGTGTGTACTTCACTACTAGATCATGTCAGAAGCGGCCAAGGAACTTCCAAGAGGACCCCTGTATTTTAGCATTCCTTTATGGGAAAGGATATTTTTAACCAGCATTTCTTGCAATATGCCCCCACCTAAAAATTTTCCTAGAACTGAACAGCATTTGAAGAATTTCGGAAAGAAAGCCTTCATGCTGGGACAGTGATAGCGAGAGCGAAAGAAGCCCCGACCTCCTGTGCCATCCCGCACTGCATTGCAGGCAGCTGCCTGCTCCAGACTGAGCCCACTGCGCACTGCCAGCTACAACCCCATTCCAGGTTTTACCCTCAGCCGCTCCTCCCGGGACTTCAAAGGGAAAGTATTTTTGTATAGCCCAGCAAGGAGTGTAAACTGCCCAGCTGCTTCCAAAGCAAGATGACTTAACCCTTAAGTACCCAATATGCAACGCCCTCAGCAGGGGACTCTGTGTAAAGAAAAAGAGATTCACCAGGAGTCTAAAAATAAAATTTATTGTGTTCATGACTTAACTGAAAAGTGAATGTAAATAGTCACCCTCCCATTTTCTGCTCCCTCTTGGAGGGGAGAAAGAGGTCAGAGAAATTAGAACTTCTAAAATGAATTTATGAGGGCCATATAATCATAGAACGGTTTGGCTTTAAGGAAGAGACCTTAAAGACCACCTAGTTCCCAGCCCCTGCCATGGGCAGGGACATCTTCCACCAGCCCAGGTTGCTCCCAGCCCTGTCCAACCTGGCCTGGGACACTTGCAGGGATGGGGCAGCCACAGCTTCCCTGGGCACCCTGTGCCTCTCTGCGCTCAGAGTAAAGATTGCTTTCCCGAGTATCACACAGATGCTTTCCATAACACATCACACTTTTGTTTAAACAGCTAGAAGACACCATATCTCTTCAATATTGTAGAGTCAGCTACCAGCATCTAAATACCTTCTAAAGCTGGACCAAAGGATTCCACAAAACAAGCACTTTGCTGCTAACTCCAGTACACTGCCTGCTTCCCTTGTCCTCCCACCCATTCTCAGTAGTGACCAGCTGCAGGACAGTCTTCCTTAAAAATGAAACCTCAAATAAATCTTTACAGAAAATATGAAAATATCCTGTCTTTTTGCTGAGAGACAACAGTAAAGGTAGAGGAAGTCAGTAAAAGATGATCTTCTTCCACTAAAAATAGGATCAATTTAATGATTTTTGTTCCAGGGTCCCCCATGAAATTTGAGTTTCCGTGCTCAGCAGTTGTTTCCCCACCATTTGGAGCACACTAGAGGAAAGCTTGTGTTCCCTTGGGTCCAAATTTTGTTCAGGCCCAGATGGTTCACAACTGTACACAAACACTTATAACCAGCCTTTTATCAACACACAGAGATCTAGGGAAATGCACTAAACTTTAGGGTAACTGAAGATGGGTGAACTTTGATCTCAGACAAGCCACTCAGTTTCATCTGACATCAGCATATACACTCAAGTATTTCAATTACAGAATCTGCAAAACGACTGAGATGTGCTGTATCCAAGCTTGTTTTTGCTTGGTTATTAAACAACAGAAGTTGTCTACTAATTAACACAAGAATCTTGCTTACAGTGAAGCTGTCCATGCCATTTTTACCAGTTACGCTTTTAGTCTACACTTTATTTTTTGTACTGGATCTTGTCTGACTTCTGTTTGCACAATGCTACACTCAAACTACAGCAGCATCTTTCTTTACTAAGGCACATCTGTACTCAAAATTGGGTAGAGATGCTGCCAAAACCTTCGTCCAGGTTACAACACAGGGTAGGATATTTCTGGCTTTTTAAGTTTGGACAATATATTTCTGAAATAATCTTTTTCTCCTATACACCTAGTTGATACTTCAAATAGCTGCACCTCTGTTACCAACCCAAAGAATTAGAGCTCAGATACATTCAACTCCTCGTCTCTTTGTCAGATGTTATCCTGTATCTGCAGCATGGAAAAGGAGTTCATTTGGGGAGTGTGGCAGGTGCATAAAGCAGGTAAGTCCTTTCCTCTGAAGAATAAAACGAACACTGTCTGCTGCACCATTGCCACAGCAGCACCACTGCCACGCTTCATTTCTTATCATGCTCCAGACTGAATGACATTTATTCAGAATGTATTATGATAGTTCTAATAATAAGGATTTGTAATTTGCCACAGGAAATAACTGCAGACCCATTAGCTTCCCACACTGCCTTCTGTCTGGTGGCATTAAAATTTCTCCCTTCTTTCCCCTTCCTTTCAGCAGCCTCACCTGCTCAGAGGTGGTCCCAAAGCTCTGAGAGCAACACGGAATATAATTAGGGAAGTCAGGGGTGCGTATGTGGAAAACACGAGCAATAAAACATCAACTGATGTCCGCATGTTAAACATACACACTTTGGGTGTGCAAAGCAACGAAGTACAGACAAGTACATTTGCCTCAGACCTGATTTTGCTGAACAGAGGTGCAGTCTGGAATTCTTCTCCTAAAACTATTAGAATCTTTAACATCCAGTCCATAAGCTGACTCTTTGAATCTCTCTCGGTATGGAGTTAGTCTCCAGTAACATACCAGTAGCAAGTTCACACAATTGCTGTACTGAGACTGATGTTCTGGCACTGTTCCCTGTGGGGGTCTTTGTGACTGTGTGTCTTTAGCCTCCCCCTTTCTGCAGGTTATCACTCTGCTTCTCACACTTCAGAGCTACAAGCAGAAGTACCTGCTGGGGAGCACAAACTCCGAGCAACATCCCCATCTCTCCTGCTTCCCAAGCAGAATGCTGAGCGCAGACAATACTCCAACTCCGTAATTCACAACTGAACAGATTAACTAAGCACTCTTAAGAAGGTTGTTCAGGATCCAGATTGGTAGTAAAAAGCCGGGGGGGGGGGGGGGGGGNGGGGGTGTTGCATTTTTTTTCCCCTTCTAGTTGTCCACAGGTTTAGCACACAGTCTACTGAGATGTAAAAGGCTTTATGACAGGACAGTTGCTAGATCCATACCAAAATGGATTTTACTGTAAGGGAAAAAACTATAGTTTCAAAGTTAAAACCAGTTGTAACTGAAGAGCACGTATAAAATTCTGACTCTCTGTAAGCATTTAATGTGATAGAGTCATTAATTTCATTACAATAGTTTTCTACCAGACCTAGTACACAAGACGGACAGACAAATAAAGTACAGGTTGAAAAATTAGAAAGGCTTCTGCCTAGAAGAACTTCTTATTTGAATGCAAGTTGAAAAGTTACCTGTCAAACAATTCTATGCAAACCTGACACTGGTTAAAAAGCATCCCTAATATATCTGAATCACATGGCTGCCTGAATAGTTCCTTCATTGAACTTCTCTACAAAAAGTGGGTAAGCAACTCACACCAGAATATAGAGATAAAATAGTCAATTCTACATTTGTCAGGTTTTTGAATCCTCACTCAAAATATTCAATGTTCCAGGTGCTGGATTTCTTCACTACTACCGGCTAATATTTGCAACAGCTGCACCACTCACTGGCTGAGTCTGAAGAGTCAGCACAAACTCCCCAGACAGGAGACCCAACATTTCACCTCCTTCTTCTAAGGCTTTAGGCAAATCACTACAGCAGGTTTCCCACACAGATAAACCAGAGAGCTGTACCGTGAAAAGACAGCTGTGGCTGTTTGCCAAATTTTGGTGCTAGGACTGACAGCTATAAGGGAAGTAAGTCACATGGAATTCGAAATGTCATGTAATAGTGCCTGTGGCTGAATGTCCAACACAGTGCTGAAGATGGGTTGTCATGCCCAAGCCTTACCAGTGCTGAACTGGCAATACCATACAGAATCCCAAATATTTGATAACAGATCACCATTACCTGGAAGCAGTATTAAGTTTACACAGGCAGTCTTTCTGAACAGAGTAATTATTATGGGTGGAAAAAACCATAATGGGCAATACAGATTAACAGTTTTGTATCAGTGACTGATGTAAGGGGATGTGTTAGGCCCAACACAACCATTAAGTCATGTTTTGAAAGTTACAAGATTGTTTTACTATTTAATTAATGGAAAATAAGCTCTGCCTTTCTCATTTTCAGTCTAGAAATGTCATCAATCTATGCAGCCGCTTTAAATCTCATACTACAACTTCAGAAATTTGATTTGGGTTTGGGCAAATAGGCTGTGGAAAGGTGGCTGGCAAACAATATCACAAAATTTATAATAAAACAAAGTTGACAATAAAATTTCAGCACAGGATTCTATGGTATGGACTACAAAAGTAATGTAGTAACACAGTAGCACAATTACTTATGCAGGACCCTTCCTTTGTGCAATATTAGAGCAAAAAAAGGTAAATCCTGTTGTAACTTTGAGACGTGTGTCCGAATAGCTAACTTTCAGATCTGCTTTATTTATCTGCACTCTAATTCTGTGAAATCCCTAATTTTGACCCAACAAAGGGCACAGATTTCCAAAGCACTACAAATTAGGTTTAATCAAAAAAGGTAAGGTCTCTTGCGCTAAGAAATACCAACCCTGGTTTCTCTGGCTGCAACCCATCTGTAAGTAATTTCAGCATGAAATATCAGAACACGACAGAAATAGTGCCACCTATAAAACTGTCCTGGAGGATAACCATGACTCAGTCACCAGTGACTATTTTAACAGGCCCTGCAGGGCTGGTTGGGGAACGCAAAAATTCTACACCACCTTGCCATTTCCTTTCAGTGTCTGCTGAGACCTGGCCCATGGTAAGGGACCAGAGACAAGACATTATACTAAAAATAACACTTGAGGAGCATCACATATAAAAAAATTCTCTCTTTCCTTAATTTAAATCTCTTATAATGCACATCTGTGCCTAGATATAACAAAAGCAACTAGCTTTTAACACATACCTCCAACTGCATAGGACTAACAGAGTAACATTTCAAAACTAACCAAAGCTTCCTTCTCTACACTCCAAAACAAATGGGAAGAGAAATTCAGCTACATGAAGATCAACTCTGAATTAGTTAGAAGCTATTATAATTTTGTCCTGTCTTATTTATTGCAGAAGTGTGGGGTTGACATGTTAGGATCATGAACTTTTATTAATTTTCTAACTTGCAAATCAGTTTCATCTTGAAATTCAAAGACAGTAGTGTGCGTCCATGGCAATGCATTGAGAATTCACACATAAACTAGAAGGAATCAGAAAGTGAGGATTCCAAGGCAGAAAAAAAAAGGCACCAGGAAAGAAATCAGAGGTCAAACCTAGATTTGTTTCTGCCTTGCTCACCCATGCCCATTTAATATCATTCACTGCTTGTCCATCAGGGCTCCTGTGACCATGCTGCCAAACCCTGAGACAGCACAGCTCAGGCTGTAACCAGAAATGGGGCCCTTTGGGAAAGCCGCTCCCCACCTCCTCCCCATCCACCCCAGAGAGCAAGAACATGGCCTTGAAAAAGCAACCTGTAGGACAGCAGGGGAGAACTGCTGCTCTGCCAGGATTAGCTGCCAAGTTTTAAACACTGCGAGTGAAGTTTATTCACCCACTACCTGCCTCAGTAATGGAAATACGATCCTAGAGTCTTAACACCAGAGATGCAATTCCCCACCAGCTAATGAGACAGGAATAGGCCAACATCAGAAGACATATGAAATACTTTCCTAAAACATGCATGATTTCAAAGCAATCCTTTCTAGCATTTCAGATAGGCAGCATATGCTCACCTGTTGCAAAGCAGAGCATGTTTTATTATAACCCATTTTGCTCATGCTTCCAATAATTTGCTTAATTCACTGTTAGCAGTCATCCCTCGGCACCTGCAAGGACATTTCATTAACAGATAAATGGACAGTAAAAAAAACAAATCAAAACAAAAAACACATGTATCCATAAAGTCTCAGTCAAACAGCACATTCTTAATTGCTTTAATTACCACATACTTACAAAGGCATTCTGCATTCTTAAGAAGTAAGCTCAAGAAGCATTGAAAATGCCTGCGATTACTCTGAAAAATATTTGCATTTGTAATGTAAGTTATCTTATTTCTAAGTAGCTGATTTTTAAAGGAAAAAACCCCACATTATATTCTTCTAGCAGCTGTTTCATTTTGAAAAGGTAAACAAACCCAGATCCTCCTTCCAGAGGCAGTTTGTGATGTTAATTCCATACAACACGAACAGCAAAAATGTGTGAATTTACTTGCAGATTCTCTTTCAGACTAAGAAATGCTATTTCACACTGAGAAACAGAGCCTTGCTGTTGAGCAGGGATATGCCACATTATCATACTCATACAAAGATTCAATTCCTCTATCATCCAGTTCAGGAGCTATTCCTTACAGCAGGGTAGCCATAACCACCAGCCTCTGAAGGCAGAGAGAGCTCCAGTGTATCCTCCAGCTGGGCAGTGGTTACGCTTTGGTATACCCCAGCAAGTGTTTTAGGACAGCTTTCTCCTAAAACTTGTTCAACTTCTCTCTGCTCCTCGAGCATCTGGTTTGTTGTTCCAAGCATTCTTCCTGGCAAGAATGCTATAAAGAAAAAATTAAATTCCCTGCCCCAAAACCTCCCCTTGACAGATAATCAGGATTCCTACTATTTTTCTCAGTATCCCTAACTGAACTAGTCCTAACCTAAGTCAGAATTCTACTGCGTTAAAAATGTTTGACATTAATCTCCAGAAAAAACTGCATCAGTTTGTGTATCCTGTTCTAGAGACTGCAGTGCCCATTTTATCTGGAATATGTTTCTAAAGACAAGATTTCAAGATTCAGCAGCACTTGGATAGTACAACAAAAAAAAATATGTAATTCAGCTTCCTAAGCAGCACAAGCAAGCCTGACAAAGATCTTTATCTACAAGGTTATTCACTAGTAATATCCTTATCAACCACAGCACATGTTGTATCACTTACACAGGAAACAAATACTTTCCCAGCTTCACCAATTGAAATTCAAAGACACAACTGCAACTTCAGGATTGAAAGTTATTCAATTTGCAAAAATTCTCTTTGCAATAATTCTGAACTAGATGTATGCTGTCTGTTACTTCCTCCTAAGACAAAAGTACAATGAGAGAATAAATCATAGAATTATTAAGGTAATCAAGTCCAACTATTAACAGAGCATCACCATGTTCACCACAAAATCATGTCCTCGAGAGCCACATCCACACATTTTTTGAACACTTTCAGACAGTGACTTCACCACTGCCCTGGGCAGTCTCTTCCAACTTGCTTTACAACCCTTTGTGTGAATTTTTTTTCCTAATATCTAACCTAAACCTCCCCTTGCACAACTTGAGGCTATTTCCTCTTGTCCTGCCCCTTGGAAGATAATCACACCCACCTGGCGCCACCCTCCTGTCAGGCAATTGCAGAGAGGGAGAAGGTCCCTCCTGAGCCTCCTTTTCTCCAGGCTGAGGCCCCCCAGCTCCGTCAGATGCTCCTCATCAGATTTGTGCTCCAGACCCTTCCCCAACTCTGTTCCCTTCTCTGGACACACTCCAGCACCTCCGTGTCTTTTCTTGGGGTGAAGGGCTCAAATCTGAACACAGTATCGTGTTTGCATAGCCTACTTAAAAGTGTTTGAGAATAATACTATCTATACCATCAGTCCTGCCCTACATCTCAAAACAGTCTGGCTTTGGGTCCTCGCAGAGCCACGACAACACACACATATCAGTATTGGCATGAGTATTTCTAAAACCCTACCCAAACCAGAAACAGGTATCAGTGCTGTCCCCCTGAACATGGGTGAAAGCTAAACTTCAGATTGCAAGGCCTTTCCTGTTGGAGCCCAGCCATGGTACTACTGCTCAGCCCTAAATGACACGTCTAGAGCTGGTTCCTTTAGTAAGTGCTTTTGCTAGTATACTTTCTATCTAGATAGTGCAAACACCTCAGGATGTTTCCAGAAGTTTCTGAATCTAAACTCAAAGTAAGATGTGTGTTCCAGACAAACAGTAAAGCCTGAAAAAACCCAAACAGGGGGAGAAAGCTCTACCAAAACAAAAGAAAATCCTTCCCAGAGACAGAAGCATTGAGTACTTCCACACTTAAATTTTCCTGTCTTACAAGATATTTCAGGGTATGCAGGGAGAAGGAAAACTACCTCTGTCAACAACAGTTTAGAAGAAGGAACTAAAGAAAAATGAAATCACCATCACATCCCCCCATGCCTAGACACAGGCACTGAAATGGCACTCCAGCAGCCACAGAATTCAGGCGACTCCACATGAGCATTAACAGAAGGTGCATGAACACCCAACTCCTGAAGACACGACACAGCTGCTTCACTTGCTAAATAGGTCTTTCTTTAAAATTAACTGTGAAAAAGTGATGTTTAGATGCCACAGGCAGACTTTTTTTCTCCTCCAAGAAGCAGTATCAAGATCTTTCCCTACTTTTGTATATTAGTAAAGTTCTTTTTACTGGCATATTTTAGAAATGCTCACTGCTACATTAGTAGTTAAGTTACAGGTCTCTATTTTCCTGCTGAATTTCTACAGCAAGAGAAGCCTTACTCTTTAAACAAACTACTTAGATCAAATAGACAAGCAAGCACTTTTCTCCTGTGGTTTCTCTCCAACGTTATTTAGCTATGTAGGCAGTGACATAATTGATTTCACTTGCTGAGCTAGAAAAGGCTGTACCAACAGAGAAGTGTATCTGTAGCAGAAATGTCTTAACCCACAACCGTTTTCCTCTGCACGCCTTACATTAAAACAAATTATCATTGAAAGACAGAATTTTTTACAAAGTGAAGCCATTCAAAGTAATACATGAAAAATCTGCTAACTTCAATAGTGGCATTTCAAGCCTAGTTAGGAGATCATCATGTAACACGAAGCATACAGAATTTCACAACAAAAACTAATCGCAGCAGAGCAGGATACAGGAATCTGCCCAAACCATCAGCATCTGCATGGAGAAGTTTCAGGAGAAAACACCATTTCTTTGCTGTCCCAGTTAGCCATAGCCAGGTATCTCTGGACCAGAAGAGCAGTAGTAAGGGAGTCCACATGAGATCCATAACACAAGGCTGACAGGATAAAGCAGAAGGGAAACATGGCAGAGGAAGGAGGAAAGGAGAAGTCCACAACAAAAGCTTGTCTGAGGGAACACTTTCAGATGACATATACGCTGCCTCTCGTGGCACAGTCAAGGTACAGGTTCAAATCAATTTTATCTAAAACACCAAACCCAGTGGTATTTAAAGTGACAAAACCTCCACACCTCTGTTTTTGAAAGAACATACAGGGCCAGCTCTGAGCAGCCAACTGCATGGGGGCTGGTGGGGCAGGGAAGCCACCGAGGCAAAGACGCCTGAGACAGGCTAAAACCTTGACTGACAGCTGAGCCCTCAGGTATCTTTTAAGACGCCTGCCTGAGTCTGGTAAAAATTTCACATAAGTCAAACGACCCAAGTGGCAATTTCCATCTAAAACTTTTTTCCCTAATTTCTGATCCACTCCCTCTGAGAGCCAAACCTCAACTTTTCAGTTCCCCTTTAAACCACAACCATCACCTGTTCCTTCTCCAAGGTGTCCGAGAGACACTTCTGTGATTCCTGAGGGGGCCCCAGATGTGACCCACTGCAGGCCCACCTGAGTTTCCACATACAGTGGAGAAGGCCTCACCATAACTGCATTTTGTTCAAATTCTAGTTTATTGCATCTCTCTCTCTCCTACAATGTGTCTGTAGGGAGGCTCAAACAAGGTGCTAAGATGCAGTAACTGGACTACCCCCAAGCTGCAGAAACTAGAAAGGAAATCAAGTGGTTCCTCCCACAAGTAAGTATTTAAGCAATATATTAACATAAAACGTAAAACCACTCCCCTGACTACAAATGCCAACTACCCAAGAGTAAACAGAGGGGGAAAAAATCTTGTTGTGTGAGGAGGAACTTCTGCTTCAGTTAAAAAGAATACATACTGGAGTGATCTGAAGCTGCCTATAAATATGCGAGAACATCAAAGCCGGTCGTGTTAAATTAAAAATGCTGTCACACAGATAGGAACTAGCCTCTAGCACTGCCAGCTTCAACATGTGAGCCTCTGATCTGAGAGGCAGAGGCTCAGCTCTTCAAGAAATTTTATTCAACACAAGAAGGGGGGGGGGGGGGAAAAGTGAACCAGTACTTGAGTTTAATAAGGATATTAAATACCTTACAAGTGAGCTAACTAGAGCTTAACTCTTTCAGGACACTTCAGCCCTTTCACTGACATGGACAGTAGCTTCCTCCCGTAAAACTTCCAAGCCTGGGATGTCTCTTGACTCCAGGAATGCTCCTATCCAAGGCCCTGAAACAAACACTTATGCAGTCTTTGGAAACGGATTTTGTTGGTTCCACCTTAGCATAACTTTAATCATACCACCTACCTCACACGTACGTGTGTACACATTTTGGCTGGCTATTCCATATCAGGGTTCGATGTTTAATACTAAAGCTGTCCAGAAACATTTCACATCATCTTCATCTTCCCACAGTTGCCTGAAGATAGTAAGAGTGGTAGACAACAGGAGACCAGATCACTTTGTTTGACTTCTGTTATTTGAGGAGATTCAGCTCCAGTGGCAGCTGAATGTAAACAAAATACACATGTTTAAGAAATTTATCTCAATCTGCAACTACAACCCTATTATTTCACTATAGAAAAACTTCTGTCCTTTCCCAATATCCAAAGCAAAAAAAGACTATCCCTGACAGTTACAAAGTGGGGGGAAAGTAGCAGTAGCTTTCTCAAGTAAAATAGTGGAACACTGAAAATAAGATCCTACCTTGGGAGTTCTTTTGCATCAACTGGTCCACAATGTCTTTTCTTCAGATATAGTTTTGGGATGCAAAGGATAATACCTTTTAAGCAGGCAAAGCACTGCCAGTTAGCAGAATGGGGATACCTTGCCTCTGAGCAAAAAGAGGTCTTGTTGGCTCCTGTTAAATACTGAACTCAGCAGTATCTCCTGGTGCTGTTTTAAGGGTTCACTTCTTGCTCCCAGCCCTGCTACACATCATCAGGACATCTGCCAGCTTAGCATCCAGACCATAAAGTGTTCATCTCCCCTTTATCCTCACAGCAGGCAAGACCGTATCTGCTCTAAGATGCTTCTAAATAAACACAAAGCAGGTACGAGAAAGTGTGCTAGACTCTAGTAAAATACAATACTGCAATGGGAACAAATACCTTTCCCCCTTATACCATACACACCATTTAGAAACTGCCTTAGCAAAAAAACCCAATGCACCAAAGGAAAGGGAGGCAACTGCTAGCTGCATATCCTAACCTCTATCCTCATCTCCAAAGCCAGTAAGTACAGGTAAAACCTCAGTGCAGCAAGAACAGATTGCACTAGTGTGCACAACTGGCATGCTGTGTGTGTAAATATATATATAATGTTTAGTCCATGAAATACGAATATTATTATTGTTGTTGTTATTAAGATAAAACCAATCAAGACTCAATCATTTAGCCAGGCCCAAACAAGAAGTCTTTAAATCTTCACGGGCAGTCTCTGTGAGGAAAATAAAATAAAACTTAAAAAAACCCCACAGCCATTAAAAGAAGTTCTTCTCCATGAACTACTGAATTGTGGAATTGACCCATCAGTGTAAAAAAAAAAAAAACCCAAAGAGAACACCTTCTGCAATTCCAAGTCAGTCCTTCAAATACACTTTTCTTAATGTCATCAAAGTGGACAGATTAAAGCTGGAAACCTGCAGTTCTGAAGATGAACTCAACAGAAAGTTTGGTTCAAGTCTCTTCTGCTTGGGGAAGGAAGGGCAGAGTGGAATAGATAAACAAAGAAGTAGAGGAAAAGGATTTTTCCCAGCCACACTAAATACACTTTTTATTGTGTGTATTTTTTTTAAAGCAGGCAAGCAACAAAAACTCAAAGTAGGAAAACAGATCTTGGCACAAACTAGGGTCTTTCTTGAATTCAATGTAATTTTTCAAACATTACAATCAGAAGTACTTGAAAGTTGCTTACCAAGCACAAGCAATAGATTTGCAGCAGGAGGCATGTACTTGCAACACGCATGCCTGTACACCTGAACAGCTGTACTCAAACCATGACTGCAGACTCTAAAATATGCCCCTTAGTTCTTGTCAGGCCAGTCATCTCCTCAATGATTCTTCCATTTGCTTTACTACTGAAAATGATTCAAAACAATAAAGCAGCTTAAGCTCAAGAAATCCAACAGAAAGTGTAAGCTAGTCAACAGCTTTAGAAAACAACTAAAATCCTCACGTTAATGCAGAGAGCAATATGGGTCTAGGAAGCCTAGAGAGTCCATATATATTACTCTACATATTTAAGGATGTACTTTTGTCTGGAAAATATCAGGCACCTAATCAAGCTTTTTAAACTGGCTTTTCACCTTCAAGCCAAGTGCAACACCAAAAGTCTTTAAGCAGCATGAAAAGGAAATTTAAAAAAATGAATGAAAAAAATCTGCCACTGTGAAGAGACACCTTAAGCCACCAGAGCCCTATTTTCCTGAGCATCAGTACTCAAACCTAATGGAAGCACAGCTTCACCAATGGAATAAGTGCAGTAAAGTGCAATTTTTGGCAGTTTCCACCGGGCATCTGTGAGACCATTTTTTTTTAATATGAATCTTCTGTTACTGTTCTAACAATTTCAAACCACATCTTTGTTTTTAAACAATCTATTTTTCCTTTGCCAATCTCTTTTAGTGTGAAAGACTCTCCCTTCAAGACAGGAAACAAGAAATAAGGCCAAGCATTCAACTTGCATTCATTCTGGTTTTGTATGTAAGCACACACTCTGGTTTGAACAGATTTGAATACTGAAGTGCAGATGCCCAAAAGAAGAGATGATATGTAAAAATTCATGCTTAATAACTCATAAATTGAGCACTTCTAAAGTAGTAAGTGTCTTAATGCAAATACACATACCGCTTACATAACTGGAAAGAATATAAAGCGGAACACTGCCTCCAGACCTTAGCTTTCCTTAACCAGTCTAATGCTGGCCTCCTGAAAGCATTCACACTTTGAAAAACTGTTTCTGAAAGTTATTTTGGTTCCAAAGGGCCTCACTTTGCAATTCCAAAACAAGGACTAGAAGACTGTAATAAAAAAAACAGAGCCTTTTTAAATACACGCTCCACCACAAGATGGTATAAACTGGAAGAAAATTACTATGTATGCTAATCAATGGTTTTATACAACTACTCAAAATTTTCCTATAAGATCTGCTTGCAACAAAGCTGCCTGCAGTTTTTCCCTCCAAGTCTGCCACACCGAATCCTGTCCTCTCCACACTTCACCTAGAGTCATTTCAGAAGCCCCGCGATAGGCAAAGCACTGAAGAAGCAGCTCCCTCATCCCATAAGGGCACCAGTGGGGTGCTCAGGGGGAGTGAGTTCCTCCCATAGGACAAGGCTGCTCACAACTGTTGGTAATACTATGAAGCAGGCTGCCATTATATATAAACCACTGTAGTCACACCGATGCATTCTCAACATAAAGAAAGAGATATAAATGAAACTGGGAAAGCTGGACTAATCTATTCTGAGATCAAGCCCAAGACAATACTGCAAGCGAGCTGCTTGTGCAAACTCCACAAGGGCTGTCCAGGTACAACAACTATGCAAGTTTTTACCTCAGTGATGTCTTATTTTGAATGTAAATCACACTTCCTTTATCATCCTGGCCTTCTCTTGTAGGGAACCCAGACCTGCAGTCACCTGTTGCACTCCCATGAAAAACGCCTTCCTTTCACAGCAAGAGAAACTCAACTGGCCCCGACAGAGCAGGAGTCCCCAGCTCTGAAGGACGCCAGGCCACCCTGGGCACATGCAGTCTTCATTCTTCTGTCAGAAATGCATGAGCAATAGGCACCTATCCAGCTCGGGTCAGACACAGCACACTGCACAGACTATAGAAGGGGAGCCTGCTGTTCACAGCACTAAACCTGCACTTTTCATCTTTCTTTCACCTGTCACTTCTTTCCCATAACAGAGATGACTGACAAACTCTGCCAACTCCCAGAACAAGCTGAAACTTCCAGTTTAGGTTTCAAAACCTGCACATATGCTTTAAAGGACTGACATTACAGAAAATGCTCAACCACAATTTGTAAAACTTTTTGCTATTCCATGCACATATCAAGAGCATAGTATGGAAGCATCTTGTTAAGTCTTAATACAATGATAACCAAAAAACCAAAAGAAAAACTGAAGATTAAACAAGGTTTCTGATGCACAAAGCAACAAATACACAAAATAAGCCCTGCTCTGACTTCTTAGCAGACACACACCTGATGCTGTTATAACAAAAAAGGAGCTGTCAGTGACTTGGTGATACTGAAATAAATTAATTACTTTTATAAAAATTTAAAACAGGAAAAAAACCCACTATGAAAGCTCAGAATTAATTTTTTTTTAAGAGAGCATCGATTCGCTTTCTTCCATTCATGGTTCAGTCTTGTTATCTATTTAACACAAATTCCTTAAGTTTCAGCAAGCCTTCAGAAGGGTGATGGGACTTGTGATTCTGTGTGACACAACTTCGGATGAAAGGCTCAGAGGGGACAGTGCTTAGATTCACCAATTGAAGATGGACATCTTAAATATTACTGTTCTTACTTGCCTCACAACATTTGCCAATTGTATCTATTCGTAACATCAAACACTGAAGATTAGGGAAGACAAAACATATAGCATACTCTCACTTCTCATTCAAGGCACCAGTGATCCTTTCCAGGTCTCCTGCCTTTGTACCAAAACAGAGAAACATAGTAAATGCTGAACAGCCCCTCTCCTCGTCCCATTCTCAGCATCCACGGGTTGTTTTTGCTTTGTTTTCAGTCAGAATAGAAGTGCCACGTTCCAACGACAGCTCAACTCCAAGATACTTCACTCCAAGGACACAGTAACAAAGCAAACCTGAAGCCCAGATGAATTATCCCTGATGTCCTCAGGATCATTACTGCCAGCCACAACTTTACAGTTAAGGTATGGAAACCAACACAAACCCCATCACAGGTGCCTTCGTATTCTAAGATGATAAATAGCAAAGCAAACATCCAACAAGACAGTGACTCAAAGCCACTAATAATTCCACTTCCTCAATCTGAATGGCCTTCAGGCACTCAGCTCCATCAAGAAGAAACTTAACCTGCCTGATCACAAATCAACAACTTAAAAACCCCAAAAACCCCAAATTTTTGTTTTCCACTCTCAAAGGACATAAACATTCCCTTGATTCAGTCTCCTCTGATCAGGGCCAGACTTCTATGCATCTGCACGGTTATTTCAAGTCACTTCTTTCAACACCATTAAAAACTCAAATGATGGTTCAGAGGGCAGTTTGCAGCCTTTAGCAACTTCTGCATTTTGAGAAAACAGAGGAAAGCCTCAAAGCCATTCAAGTAAATAAGGGGTGGGAGGGAGACGGAAGGAATACACAGGTACACAGTCTTGCACTCCGGTTTGAAGCCTCCCCACCTTCTGCGAAAGACAGGGAATGATTTCCTACGAAGTATCAAGAAGGACGTTGGGTAGTGTGCCACTTCTGTTTTCTTCCTTGAGCTTAAAGCATTGAGTTATACTTGTTCTCCCCACACTGTTAATTTCTGAGCACAAGAAACACATGCAACATATCATCTACACACTGCTCCAGTTCAAGAGCTACATAAAGTTCATTATTTCTCTGCTGAGGCTTCCAAGAAGAAACAAACCGATCAAAACCCAAACTTTGGTTGCACAAGAGAAATGACACATAATATTCCTGAATCTCTCTTCCATGCTGCTTCTCTCCAAAACTGCATCAGCAATCAACTCATTACTGTATTCAGCAGTATATCTCATGCAGGAGCAGAAAAAAAGACAGAGAATTGACAATTATGAATGTGCATAATTTTTTGACATGTCAGAGTTTTTAATGCAATCTAAAACAAGTGTTATGTTAAATTTGATCCTCTTTTCCCAGCACCTCCCCTGAGCAGCTTCATGAGGAACACAACTTTGTAAGAAACAGTATTACATGCTCCATGCCTTAGCTATCGAGTGGGACAAGCGACTGAAACAGAATCTTGCCAGATGCAAGTAGAATTAAGACATGTAATCTCACTCTGAGCAACAAAGCTGCTGCTGGTCAAATCACTGATGTTTATTGTCCTGACACTGTCAGGCTGTGGCTATACAGCATCGAGTCTGAGACAAGACTACATCCGAGCTTCAGCCCTGAATGGTACAAGAACTTTCAGTCATAAGCAGCAATCAGAATTGGTTTTAAAGCAAAATATCATTTTAGAGGTTTCAACGAAGTCTGGTTTTCAAAATCACTCTCCAACCAAATGTTTGCAATTTCCAATCTCAACCATATCAATGGCCGGTCTACTGTCCCAAGAAACATGGAATATTCCAGTATGCCAGATACCACCAAGATGGTTAGACCTTCAAGCAGTTTAAGAACCAGCTGACACAGCAACCTAAGGGTGAGTTTGCTGAATAGAAACTGTGGCCACATGAAAGAAGGCACGATCATTTAATCTCTCAAAGAGTTATTCTCATAGACACTTGACCCTATTAAGACTCGTTTACAATAACATGAGAAGCAATACAGTACACGCTACTCCTGGATAGGACTCTGACCAGTAACCAGTTTAGGAGCAGACCTATGACCTATCAAAAGCTGAAAGTGCATTGTTTCTTAAGATCGGTGGGGTTTTCTCGTTCAGACTTTCAAGACCAATGAGTAATTGATGCCATTAACATAAACAAAAGTAAGTCTTTGTGTAGTCTCAAAACCACAATGTCTTTGATCCATTCTTTAATGTGTGCCTGACTTTAACCTCTAATGTTTCATTTTAAAGAAAAATGCATCTTATTCTTAAAAATGCTGTGTGCACTGACAAAGGGAATGGGGCCAAAAAGAGCTTGCTTCACTGACTGATGTACAACTAACTTGCTGCTGCTGAACAGGTTCTGAGTGGCATTGGCTTCATGAGCCTTTTCTAAACCTCACAGTCAGCTTTAAATGATGATCCAGAACAACAGATTCATAGCGTTCTATACAAATACAGCCTCACTGGAAAAGGAAGGCAAGACAACACTGTAAAAATCTTTACAAATTCTGGCTCTGAAAACTCACTTTCAGGAGGAGATATAGGAAGCAGGACGCTGACAAACACGCTCTATGGAATCTAGGACCTCAAAAGTGAAAATACAACTGAAGGCATTCAGTCTAGCTGCTCTGGAACAATGTCTGTCAGCTTCTCTCCTCTGAAAAATTAAGAGCAGCACACACGGCTCATGAAAAAAAAATAGCCTGTCCATGATGTATGCTGTCTAGCATGTGTTCAGATGAATACGCAAATCAACTTTTGAGTGATAAATGACTGTAAAAGATTTCCCACATCATTTGGCTTTCACTATAGTCTTTCCTACTTGGTGTGCTGTCTATTCACTACAAAGAGGAAGCAGACAGCTGATGTTACATAAAACAAGGCCTGCAAAAGTCTGTTTAATACATTTGTTTCAGGTTGTGCAAATCTGAGTCTTAAAAAAACCAAACCAGTGAGTTTTTTCTCCACCCAGCCACCAGCAAAGTATGACCTCAGTAAATGGCTTACATTCTGTTCCTAACACTAACACCTGACACAAAAGGAACCTTTAGGGTCTCTTGCTGGCCCCAAACACAGTGTTAAGTCTCACTGTTTGAAAATGCACCAAAAGGTTAAAAAAAGCCCCTATTAGCACCACCTTTTTTTAAAATGTCATCATTATAAACTTATTGATCTATCCTTCTTGTCTATTAAAAATAATTGTCTTATATCAGCAATTTGTCCTCACAACTCTCCTGGCTGCAAGAGAACTTTCATAAGAAATCCTTCCAGGTGAAACTGTCTTGAAATATCAAGCACTCAAAAGCAGTATTCTTTACTTTGAAAGAAAAAAAATAGTTATTTTGATAATAATGTGTTCATGTTTGTAGAGTTTTATCAGTTGTTTCTACAACTTACTTGCCACTAGTCAGCTTTTTAAAAATTTTTTAAAAAATATGTATAACTGTGTATGTATGTGTACATATATGGAACTCAAGCAAACAAACTCCAGAGCTGTTAAAGAGAAATAAGGATTGCTATTGGCAATTGCTTAACAGTCAAACTTATTAAAACACCATTCAAGTAATTTTTCTCTACTTAGCCAAAGGGGAGGAGGGGGAATAAAATCAACAATTACAAGCAACTACAAAGGAATTAGATAAGCACTTCAAGAACGGCGTAAAGAATAGCTACGTTCAGTCACGGACAAAAAGTCTTCCTCTGCTGAGAAAGTCAGGCGCAGTTCTGTACTGTGAGGCGGTGCAAGCCCGGCATCGAGAGCCCCGAGGCAGCCCCATGGGCGGAGCGGGCCCGGCCCGAGCGCCCGCCACCCGGTACTGCCGCGGGACCCTCGGCCCGGCCGCCCCGAAGCGGGACAGCCCCGCACAGCC
>WBMV01008087.1:118816-130432 GCA_013396655.1 Campylorhamphus procurvoides
CGGGCCTGCGGGGACGGGACGCCAGGGGCGGCCTGTGGCCACCGCCCGGGCCCGCGCCCGCTGGGCTCTGCTCGCCGGGGCTGCCGCCCTTCCCGGCCGTGCCCGGGGGCGTTGGGGATGGAGCCCGGGCGCGGTGGCTGCGGGGTGCAGCCCCGCCGGTCGTACGGCCCGGGTGGAGGTGCCCCGGCGGCCGGAGCAGTGCTCTGTCACACGTACCACGGGCACCGATCCTCCACAGAGGCATCTCTGCGCTGCGGGGTGTGCCTCCTGTTTGCAGGCGGCATCCAGCGGGCACCTCGTTTGTTTGTAAGGCAGGACTGGCTGGTCGCCCCCCCGATTTCAGTCCCTTCAAAGTGTGTTAGGGGAGGCTGGATAACCCGGGCTCTTTAGCCTGGCTGTTAATGCAAGTCTACAGAACCTCCTTCGGTTGTAGGGAAAGGGTGTACGGGCAAGGATTTTTGTTTCAGTCTCACACAAGAACTGGATGGCAGCCAATGATACAGTTTTTCCATTAAAAGGATGTACAACTAAGTTGTAGACTTACTAATACATGATGTTACAGAGCCTAAATATAACTCACAAGGAGAATTAGAGAAACTGATCCGAGATCCTTTGTTGGCTACGAAACATAATGTGTGGAAATGAAGCCCAGCCTTAACTCACTGGCAGAAGGAATAACACTGTAGTCTACAAATGGCCAGCTCTTTTCCTAAATCTACTTTGTTACATCTGACAAGATAGTGGCATCCTTAGCTTAACGCAGTAAGCAACATAAGCTTAACAAATAATGGAAGATTTCTTCAGTGGCATAAGGTCAGGAAGGGATCACAGGGACACACACTCTGGGATCCTAATGCAAGCTGCAAAATACCCCCCCAAAACCTAATATGGTTCAGTAGAACAAAGGCTGCAAAACTATTGCTTAGAAAGGGAGCTGGAAGGGTGCTCTGGCCTGGTTACAGCAGAGGATACTATGCAAACTTTTATGTGGTTAACAGCTACAAAATTTCGATGATATGTATGTTTCAGTAGGATTTCAGAAATGCATAGCATCTAGTGTAGTAAATAGAGGCATTTTAATCCCTTAAGTGCAAACTACCTCTACTTGATTTTCCTTCACCCATGAGGCAAATGGCTGACAGTCAACATGCAATTTTCTACATCACAATAAGCACAGGAACAGCTTAAACAGGGAGAACTCACAGATTTTCTGTATGCAGAGATGATGACTGCTCGTTGCAATGATGAGATGGTCACTGATAATCTGCACTATGCACACATGATAAGGAGAAAGTCTTGACACTCAGCTAATTCTCCATGAACTTAAGTGGTTTAGGCAAATGATATTCAGATATTTTAACCTGCTGTCTTCTCATGCCTTTCCAGAAGAGACCAAAACAACTCATTTCCAGTCATTGGCAGGTTTTTATGCCCTGCATGCCAAGTTCGGGATACCTGTTTTCATTGAGTATTTTTCTTCTTGCAAAGGTCCTTAAGCTGGTTTAATCAAGATTTTTTCAATGTTCTGTTGGAAAAGGTAAACAGTTATTGTAGGTCAAGGCCTTCCAAGTGCCCCATGTGCAGTGGATACGTCATCAAGGTAACGGCAGTAAGGAGAGTTGAAATTTTAGTGTCAGAGAACAATAGGGTGTGCATGGGTTGTCACACGAAGGTAATGAATGAATGAATGGTGCCCCTTGGAGAATGTCCTCCAGTAGGATGCTGTTGTGCAGCTTGGAGAAACTGCCCAGCTTCTTGATGTTTGTTTCCCACTATCCCAGGCAGTCAAAGCCTGAGGAAAGCCATAGTGCTGTGCCAACTGGGAAGTTTTTTGTAGAGTACTGATTTGCCACATTTGGCAGACATTTGCCTATTTTGAGAGAAGGAATTATTTTTAACAGCTCTTCCCTTGCCACTTTAGTAGCTATGTGTGGCAAACTGGATCAGGGAAGAGACCAGAGCTAAAGGCAGTTCCTAGGGGGTGGGCAGGGATGAAGTGGAGAAGGTTATTTTCTAAACTGAATCAGAAGGCTGAAATAGTATTGGGAAGAGCAGCTTTAAGAGTGGAGATGTGAATTGGAAATCTAGGCATTCTAAGAGATCATGACAAGAGCTCAGTGTCTGTGGAACATACGGTTTTAGTTCTACAAAAACTGTGAAGAACCTGAGATTCCCAATTCTTAGCTGTGAAACTGAAAAGTCAAGAATGTTTTGTCCTTCCCTGCAGGTCAACAAAGTGGATGTCCATTTACTTTGTCAATGTAGGAGCTCAGATGTCAGGCAACCGTCTAAGGTTCATTTTATCAAACTTAAATGTCCCTCATGAGGCATCCATGAACACCATGTTTATTTTGTTTTCTCTTTTTCTGTTGAATATTTCAAAATTACATAAATATCATACCTTGAGATATTACTAGATTTCAAATTTAAGTACCAAGAAAATAGGGATTTTCCAGATTAGGCAATTCAACAGCAATCTTGTCCCCTGTTCCCATGTACTGTGAAATTCTTGTTACGTGGATGCAGTCTTCTCAACAATATTTTGCTTCACAGGAAACTCCCACTGTATATAAAAATAAACTAAGTATAGTGAAAAAATGTTATAAGTAAGACCCCTACCTCTGTTGTTAATGAAACAGAATCACCAGTACTTTGAGGATATTCCTTAGGAAACAGTATAGAGGTAGAGCCTCTCCAAGTTAGGTGGAGAGTTGGGAATGCAAAAATGGCAGGTCAAACAAAATCTGGAAACTACCTACTGAAAAAAAATGGGAATGGGGCTCTATATAGTAGGTGGACAGCACCCTACACATAAAATAAGAGTTGCTGGAGATCTGATCCACTCCACTAAACTATCTGTATCATTGGACTATAGACACAGCAAAATTGCCTTGTAGCAGCCCTACAGTCAAATACTGAGGAATTACATGAGGCACTAGGTCTCAGGTCACCAAGTTCCCTCTACTTGGGCAGAAATCCAAGCAGGAAGTTGCAAAAAGAGAATGGACTGTCTATCATTAAAGCATCAAAAATTTTTAATTGGCATCCTGCCCAGTTAGCAGCACACAGCTCACAATTCAGTTATGCCATAATACTTCAGATATGTTTTTCTTCCCCTAAATAACAAACTGAGGCCCAGGGTCTGAAATACAGAAGTCTCCAGCATTTACAACTGCAGCTGAGTACAGTGAGAGCTGTGATTTAAACATAATGAAATGATGTGCAGTGCCAAATGGTCTGAGAAAGATTGCCCTAGGCACTCAGTCTCTTCTTCCAAGTAACAAGTGACAGGAACAGAGGAAACGGCCTCAAGTCACACCAGGGGAGGTTTATATTGCATATTAGGGGAAGTTTCTTCATGGAAAGGGTTGTCAAGTATTGGAACATTGGAACAGGCTGCCCTGGGTAGAGGTGGAGTCACCATTCCTGGGGGAATTTAAAAGATGTGTGGATTTGGCACTCAGGGACATGGGTTAGTGGTATAGCAGTGCTGGGAGAATGGCTGGACTCGAAGGTTTTACAGGTCTTTTCCAATCTAAACAATTCTACAATTCTATCTCAGAAGAGGGCAATCCAACTAGAGGATGCTTTTGACACTGAACTTCCTACATCTCATTTCCCTTGCAAAGAAATGGATATTATAGAGCCCTCCTCTCTCTGCTCTTAAGACAAAACAAAGTTAGTGAAGTACCAGCATAACACTGGGATGAATGTTATAGAAAAAGCCCAAAACAAAATTAATTATTTTGTGCTGAGAGCAGAGCTGGAATGTTGCATAGGAAGTATAGCCCGGCACATCAGGCAAAAAGAGAATAACATTAAGTAGCCATTCACAACATCGTCGTCAGCCATTCTCATCATTAAAGGAGGCAAGAACCCTGCCTTCCCTGTAATTGAAAATACATTTGGCTGAAGATATCGGAAAGCTGCTTTCTGTCACATCTGTGCAGTCAACCACAAATAGAGCACTGAAGAATCCCTTCTAGAGCCTCTTTTAGCCTCATTTCATAATTAAAACAAACATATTCTATCTCCCTGTCAGCCTTGTTGCTTTTCTGAACCTATTAGCTAATTTTGATCAAACTTAAGGGAAGAACAGAGGTTTTAAGATAGTACAGTCTTAAAAATGTAGTGAAAATTGGAGGCTCTGGACTCTGAGTACTTCAGGAATGTCCAAAAAGGACACAGAGGAAGCTAGGGCAGCAGCAAACCTTTTAAGAAATTCTACTTTTTCAGTTCTACTGTCCAAAGAACAGTCTCTTGTTGATTTTACTTTTTTTTTTTAAATTAAAGAATCCCTTCTAGCTGCATTCCATTCAACTAATATGAAGCTTTTGTAACTATGTTTGCATTTTAAGGGGTTACCACTAGGAAAGGACATAAAGTAAATGTGTGTGCATATAAATGTTGGTACAAAATCATGTCCTTCGGTGAGGGACGCAGAGGTTGGTGGAGTTCAGCTGTTGCACACTCTGCATGGCAGTAGCTGGAAAAAACCTAACTGCACAGAACAGGTAAGTTACAGCATCTGTTGGCTCCTCCTTCCTCAGCATGCTTAAGGAATGCGAAATGAAGGGAAGAGGAACTCAGGTTATTGAAGAGAGATGATAAGGGCAGGGGTCCAGAGATATTAAGAATAAATACGTTGGAAACAAAGTATCTTTAGCTCTGCTGCTTTGGCACTAACTTGTTCGTCCTCCAGGACTGAGAGAGCCTTCCCAAAACCTAGTACCAGTTATTATAGCAAAGAGCAGATGACATTTTCAGTTAGGTGTTTTTGTAAGAAACATCAAAACTCACTCTCCTGATGATCTGCAATGCTCTTAGTCTCTGATGATTCAGTTTGCAGTAAGTATGGCAGTATTAGAAGCCAAAAGTCTTCCTGAACTTTCAGCCAGTAATAGAGAATTTTCAAATAACCTTTGTTTTTCCCAATATATTGTCTAAGATTCTAGCATAGTAAAGGAAAATATGGCCCTTTTTCAAAGAAATAAACTAACCAATGAGCGTGGATTAAAAGTATTTCAATTATTGTGAATTATGAACTTCTATTTGAGTAAGATCATCTCCAGTATTGCCAGACCTTTTTTGTAGTATATTTCATCTCTCATCCACTTTGTAAAGAAAAAGCAAAATCTCTTAAAAGGGGCTGCTCAGATATGTTAAATAGTAAGAAAAGGTGATTCTTTCCCCTGTGTTGTGTCTTAAGAAGAGATCTGGAAACACCATTTCAAAGGGAGATCCATTTACAAGGGTGAGGGCACCACGCAGCTGCAGAGCCCAGTGCCCAACTCCCCCCTCTGGTGAGCGAGGACCTGTCCAGAGCTCAGCCGTGACTAGTTGCACTCACAGAGCACAGAGACTGTTTTTCCCTTTAGCTACCAGGTATTCAGTATAAGTTTCACTTGTATTGAAGCTGCCACAGAAGACACCAAAAAACTCCAAACTCAAACATAAGCACTTCTGCCACTACTCCCCTAAAAAGCCCAAAACAACAGCAAAAAAAACCCAACAAACCACCACAGTTGTCTCCAATGAATAAAAGTGTTCTGAATATACAATAGCAAATGGGAACTGTGACTAAGTGCTATCTGAAAAAAGTAGATTATATCTCAGTAGATCAACCTCCTCATTTTCTTCTTGACAACGAAAACAGATGAACAGAAATTTTATTCCTTGAAAAACTGGTTTCTATCAGTTCTCACCACTGTAGAAGTACTGATGGAAAGGATAGCAGTTTATTCCTCCAACACTTCACAGATTAATGCAGATTTTATACAATTACTTCTCATTCTCCTGTCTATTCTATAAAGGCAATTAAAGATTTGTTGATGACTACAAAGCACCTCATACCTTTCTCTCATCTTTGATAGTCACAAACACATGATCAGGCTTTTCTATGCAGTACGAAGGTTGTGATCACACACAGTAGGAATGATAGGCGGGTGAATAGGCATAATGTCCTGGGAAGACTGTGACCAAACACAAAGGACCAAGTGACAAGTCACCAAGGGAATTCTGGCTAAGGTACTCAGCTACCAATAATACAACATAAGATGCTGAAAGAACTGAGCGCCAACATAGTGAACACAAAAAGAGTTATATACAAGTGGATACATCTTCAAGTTAAGTTAGACAATAATCAGGGTTCCAGGATGCAGCTATGGCAAAGGAAACAACTTGCAAACGCAGCCCAGTTACCTCATTTAAAACAACAGTTAATCTTACAGTGTTACGAGCACTTCCTGAAAGCTGGAACATATTATCAGTTTTCATGGCAGTTACCTCAAATGCTTCCATGTTATAAATTCACATGCCAGCTTGGTCATAGTGATTCATTTGTTCACACATGCTTAAGACACTGTCTTTCCTTTGAAACTTAAAGTCCAGATGAGAAACAAGAGACACAAGAGAAAGTGAGAAAAGCATCATTGACTAACAAGAAGAAATATGCCAATACACAAGGAATAAAACGGAAGAATTAAAACAATTATATTTTAAACACCACCAAAATCAGTCTGGATAGTACCAGAGATTTTTTGGTAAATTCTGTTTAAAAAATATTCAAAGTATTCTTTTTAATAGTTTATGACTGTTATAAATGTTTATTTGAATTGAGACTTAGCAATTTCCCTTTGAAGCCAATCTGTGTTCATACATTCTACATTTATCTGTTCCACTTAAAGGAATAAGTGTCCATCTTTTGCTTCAATCAAACTGAAGAGAAGGAAAAAGTGTCCCATTGTATAATTGTAAACTACTTGACTCAACATCTTTCTCCTACATTACAAAAAACACAAAACAAAACAAAAAATCCAACTATTTAGCATTTGCCTTGGAATTCTGGGCTGTTATGACAGTAGTTTAAGAAGAAGGTGCTATGTCAGAGGTCCCTTTTAACAGATTAAAGAACATCACAGAGGGATGGAGAATGTACCTTCATTGCCTGGCACAGTGTAGTGACATATATGCTGGCTCTAAATGGGTAAGAGAAGCAACCTCATTCCAGAGTTCTGCTTGAGAATGAGGTTTTGACAGACAGAGTTTTTCATTAAAGCGGTTATTAAATCAAACCTGAGATCCTTCCTTTCACAGCAAACTGTACCTGAGAAGTCCTCATAGCAGACCAGGTGAGCTTAGGAAGGATAAGGAGAGCCATTTGTCTCATTCACACTCCCACATCTGCCTGTCCAGACGGTTTCAGGAACTGATACTTTGGACTACTGCCCACGTTCCCTACATGGCAGAGCTCAGCAGAGCTTATTTCATAAGCAAATGATATTGCTGTACCTCTTAGTAAGCAATAAGAACAAGAGCTGTTCTTTTTTCCATTAAATCCAAGGCCATGTACACGCTTGCCCTTTTTCCCTGAGACAGGATCGCACAGCACAAAGTCTTAGGGCTGTCTGAAAGTTTTACTGAGACACACGCGAGTGCTGGGTGAGTTTTCACTGCGAAGCAGCACCAGCAGCTTCCCACGCCGAGCCATGGAGGGTGGCCGGGGCGGGACGGGTGTGTGCTGCGGCACTGCCACCACCAGGTGTCCCCCGAGGCCCGTGGCGCCCCGTGCTGCGGGACGGACCCAGAGCACCTGCGGGGTCACGAGTTGGGCTAAAGGTGTCTTCGGAGTCAGGAGCTGGGGTTGAAGGTGTTTCTCTTTCTAATCAGCATTCTGTGATATTGGGAGGGGGATTAGGAAGCTGCCTCTACACTGAGACCTCTGCTGTTTAATAATCATGTCGGTTTTCTGGGAAAAGTAATAAATTGGCAAAAAATTGCAACTGCTATGAAATTATACACATTAGTTAGTTTCTGGTCTTGCTTGAGACCAGTGAGTTCTTGAGTTTCAGAGGAGTCTAAGAAAATTGGAATTACAGTGCAAGTGAAAGTCAGGGAAGAAAAGATCCTATGGAGATGCAAAGAACACTCCGAGCTCTTTATATAAGTTGCTCGATCTTAAATTTACTGTTATCACTTCAAAAAGAGACGATATATGATTAGACTATTTTAAGAAAAATCTACCATCAGTAAAAATAAAAATAGGAATTACACATACAAAATATTAGAAACCATGAAACATGGGATGATTTTTTTGCCAAAAAATGTGTGATGCAGAGAGGTCACTGCAGAAGAGGGCCATGATGGAAATTTATATTTTCTAATAATTAAGTTAATCAGTTGCTATACATGCATCTACAACTGGGCTTTGGGAAGTGTGCTTCCAACCCACCTTTTTATGAGGTACACATGAAATTTATTACTACTAAGCTACCATTAGCCCTGGAATAGGGCACAACCTCTTTGAATGTAGGCAATGGTATTGAACTGCCCAGAGGAGCTCCAAGGTGAGCTTCAATGCCTATGGCTGCTGGGAACTCCAGTGACAGTGCAGGGAGGCCCGCTTTTACTGCAAAAAAGGCCTTATAAAAGGCCCAATGTCTAGTCAACTTGAAGAATATCTTTGTTCCAGAAACACTGCCAGCATTGTCTGAGTTAACTCAGACTTGCCTTGTAAATCAGAAGCAAGGCTTCTTTAACTATGGTGATGGGACAACTAATTCTATTGGTATGGCAAGACAGAGCTACAAGGAGGGCATGTGAACTCTGTCACAAGATACATGGTGTGCGAGTCAACTGATGCTGTCTGTAGTGGCTGGGACACTTTTATGGGGAAAACACAGACAGAACTCCAGCACGAAGGCCTGAAGGTATTAGAAGAACAGCTGTAACTGCAGACACTTGAGGTACAGGTGTGACAGGATCTCCCCCGCAGTACAGAATCAGCTAGGTTAGAGGACTGAACCATAAAGATGATCAAAGTAAGAATCTCCAGCCTATGCCTGTGGCCCACCACACAGATCTAAGATGGAACTGAGGCAGACCTACCTACCTTTCCTCGAAATTCTGGGAAGTAGCAGGTACCAGTAATGTATGTGGGTGGAACATGAAGACAAGCGACTGGAATACAAGGCACACGTTTGTAAGGTGGTTGCAAGAGAGTCAAGGTTTAAACTTGGATTCACTGGGTCACTTCCACACTATTCTGATGGGACACTGGGAACAATCACAGTGGCCAATGAGGCAAAATCTCAGTAATAAGTGTTAATGGAGAAGGGAGGATACTTGAGGAAAATATCACCTTTCTGAAGAACTTGCTTGCAGCAGCGTTAACAGAAGGCAAAGCCAATGTCACTTCAAACAGTTTGCAGACAGGGGGGCAGTTTCCATGCAGCAGGCAGAGGATACAGTTTCTGCATATTCCCTGAAATTAAGAGCATTAAGACTTTGAAAGATGTACTCCTGAATCCCAATGTGTAATGATGAAATTTAAGAATAAGTAAAATGAATATGAGTTATAGGTTTGGAATAACCTCTGTTTAGCCTGCAAAACAGTTCCCCTTCACTTTTAATCAGCTATTGATACAAATCTGGGAATATTCCAGCTGTTGTCACAAACTTGGGGCCCCAGGCCACTTTCCAAGTATTTTCAGACACACATTTGGCAAACAAGCTCTTTCTCAGACTATGATTGTTAGTTAATCTTTTCTCTACACCCCCTTCTTCCATTTTATTTCCCTCTTCTATTCCCCCTTTTTTCATACGTAGATAACATTCAACACACGTTTATTTCTCTGTATGTGATATTACACAAGGGAAAAGCCTCTCCACCTTTGTTAAACAAAGCTATTTCCTCTGGTGGGTTGGCCACCTGGCACATACAACATAAAGCTATGTTAGCAGGAATTAATGTGGTTTCTGGCAGGACAGCTAACAGTGTTCTCCTTGGCGGTAGTGCTGAACCCCCAGTGGAGTGAAAGGCAGGGGAGAAGCATTCTTGAGTCATGCAGATCACAAGACTGAATCCAATGACTGAAAAAAAGAAAAATACAAAGACTGGAACGTGGGGGAAAACAGTGGGGAAAAAAAAGGTGGAAATCAGAATTAAATCTGAGGTCTTTTTTTGTGCCTGGTCACACATCACTGTGAAGCATTTCAGGCACGACTACTCATATATATGTCTTTGCACTTCTGGAATTTATTCATGATCACAAGTGTTTGTTGCAAAAGAAAACAGATCCTTTTGCTCTGGTTCCATAGAAAAATTACATAGGAAAATGAAATCACATGCAGACAGAAAGTTAGGATCTTTTTTTCAGCCATAATGCAATGAAATCTGGGTATCTGCATGATAAATCATATGATGGCTTGTCTCCCCTGTATAGCTATAAATATCACAAATCAGCAATGTGAGGCAGCCTATTCAACACTTTAGTTGCAAAAAATGACAATTTGAAATTGAAGTCTGAAAAAGTATTAATACTGAACCTGCATTTTGTTAGAAAACAGTAAAGTTTTTAATTAGGAATTAGAATTACAGCCGAAACATGAGTCCAAGCCCAGAAGAGACACACAAAAGAGAAGCAGATGGCTTTCAATGACCAGTATCTAAGCGGCTTAGCAGGACCAGAACAAACAACTTTTTTGCACTCAGATTAAAAGGCTTATCGAAAAGCTGCCATATTTTTCACAAAGGTGTCAAAGTAGAAAGGTGAATTCTTAGCTTTACCTCAAGGTCATGCTGCAGTGAGTAAGGAAAGAACAAACACAAGATTACAAATGCAGTTTGTTCTCTGGATCATGAAAGCCTGGCTGAACTCCAGTGCTAGAGCAATGCCAAACATCAGTGTCTTTGAACTTCTAAAGCTCATGTTTTTCCTTTACTGTTGAACAATTTAACTAATTTAAATTCAATGTACAAATGGATTTAAAAAAATAAACGTAAGCAGCCAAATTCTCAGTATTTCATAACTGTTCATGTCATTGGCAACTGTCGCGAGTGGAAACTTGGAAAGCTTTGGTCACCGAGCTGAGGTTGACACTTCAAACACCCTTTATGCCCTGCATGCTTGTGTGTCCGTTGGCAGGTTGCTGAACATCTGCATTCCCACAGGCAGAGTATTTTGAGGCTTTCTGCCTACAAAACTTTTATTTGTCTGGACCCAAGATCTGTCAGAATTGACAGCAGCCCAGCTCAGCAGGGCGATGACCTTCCTCAGACACTACGGAAGCGCTCGCTTCACTCCCCACACAGCACTGCTGCTCCTCAGGACAGGCTGGGGCAGCGCTGTGACATCCCTGCGGGATTTCCGCACACTCTCCTGCGACTTCTACTCATCAATCACTAACCTCTTTGCTTTCTTGTTCTTTTTAGCCCATTTTATGCCTGTTCTCATGGCATCTGCTACAGCTCCACTACTGGCACTTGCGTTCCCCAGGTTTCTGCTTGTGACTGCTTCTGACAGACCGGCCGCGGGAGAGGGGCCACACTGAGGCTACAGCTGCATCGGCACGCCAGGCCCCGCTCGCCGCCTCCGCCAGGCACTGCTCAGCTTCGGCGAGTGGGGCCCTTCCACGGCCCCCGCCGCGGGCGGGCACGGCGACCCCTCACGGGTCCCCTCACGATCCCTCACGATCCGTCACGGGTCCCCTCACGATCCGTCACGGGTCCCCTCACGATCCCTCACGATCCGTCACGGGTCCCCTCACGATCCCCCTCACGGGTCCACTCACGACCCCTCATGGGTCCCCTCACGGGTCCCCTCACGATCCCTCACG
>WBMV01008087.1:131104-141930 GCA_013396655.1 Campylorhamphus procurvoides
GCCCCGCCCCCCGCCGCGCGCCGGCGCCCCAGCGGCCGCAGCCGCCGGTCTGATGCAATTCGCTTCCCGTCTTGCTCTCGCTTCCGGCCAATCACGGGCCGGCCCGGCCGCGGCGTCAGGCGGTTCCAGCCAATGAGGGAGAGCCACGCTGGTAGAAATGCGGGCGGGGCGGCGCGGGCCGGACTCGGGGGCGGTCGTGGCGCCGGGCAGCGAGTCCCGTTCCTTCTGCGTCGGCTCGTGCCATGGCAGCGCTGCCCGGTGCCGCGGCCCCCCGGCTGCTCTTCATTCCCGGCAAAGCGGCCGCTGGCGCCGTGGCCGGCCGGCATCTTTCCGTTGTCTTGCCGGCTGGGGCCGACCCTAACCTCCCGGGGCTGGAGGCCCCGCAGCCGGCCCGCAAGCGGCAGCGGCTTACGCATCTGAGCCCGGAGGAGAAGGCGCTGCGCAGGTGAGTGGGAGCGGGGGCGGCAGGGGGGACAGCGGCTTTAGCGCCGCGCTGACGGCCGCTCTGCCCCGCAGGAAGCTGAAGAATCGCGTGGCGGCCCAGAGCGCCCGCGACAGGAAGAAGGCGCGGATGACGGAGCTGGAGCAGCAGGTGGTGGAGCTGGAGGAGGAGGTGAGGGGGCGAGGGAGGAGGAGGAGAGGGTGAGGGAGGAGGTGAGGGGCGGCCTCTCTGCCTCACGGCTCTCTGCAGAACCAGAAGCTGCTGCTGGAAAACCAGCTCCTGCGGGAGAGAACGTGTAACCTCGTGCTGGAGAACCAGGAGCTTCGCTGCCGCCTGGGTTTAGATGCCCTGAAGACGGAGGAGGAGGGAGGCGAGTCCCAGGTGAGCTGGCCTCCAAAGGGAAGTTCTCCTGAAACCGAACAGGTACCGAGTGGGTAGTGTGGGAGATAACAAGCTGATTAGTTCCAAGCTGTTTTGAGATAATTTCGTCTTCGCTTCTACACTTTCTTATAGAAGTGAAGCAAAAACTGTTATAGTCATGTAGGCCTGTCTCAAAAGAATAGGGTAGGGTGGAGGGGGTCACCACTCTCATGTAGCAGTGGCAACCAAAATAAATCTTAAAGGAAGCTTCAGCGAACTTTGGAAGTGGTCTTACCTTCAGGTTCCTACCCCATAAACAAATGGGAAGTCTCTCAGTGAAAGCCTTTGCAGGAAAAATCTCATCCAGGATTATGTACTGTACTGCCTGCCAGAACATTTGCAGTGACTGAGCTCTTTCTTTGGCACAGGTTTTAAAGGAATCACAGGTGGATGAGATCAGATTGGTGACCGGGTCCGCTGAGTCCGCAGCACTCAGACTACGTGTTCCTCTGCAGCAGGTGCAGGCCCAGCAGTCACCATTTCTGATAGCTTCCACGTGGATGCTGATGGCAGTGACTCTTCAGACTCTGAGGTAAGCATCTGTTCTTATGCAAACCCCCCATGAAATTCAGAACCGCTGTGCATTTAAGATTGTAACTTTCTGATATTAAGTAACTTGATAATTTTTCCATAGTTGCTTTGTTTTCCAAGTTTTGGAGTGCCATACCTGTGGCTCAGAACAGCTGTCTTAGGCTGTATCTAGTGAGTACAGGAGCTAAACAAAACCTGTAGGGGAGAAAAACCCAGCCCCCGAAAACAGTTACATGTAGGTCTGCCTAAACTGGGTTTACATGTAGGTCTGTGCTCTGTGTAGCCAGCAGACACTGTGGTGTTAGCACTTGATGTGTCCAGGATCTCAAGGAGGTTCTGATAGTGCCTGTGAATCTCAAATGCGTGTAGAATTCTGTGGAGATTGCCAGTAACCTTACAGAAAAAGTAATGGACAAAGACTGCATGCTGGAACAAACTGCCCAAAGAGGTTGTGGAGTCTTCCTTACTGGAGATATTCAAGAACCACCTGGATGTAATCGTGTGCAATGTGCTTTAGGATGTCCCTGCTTGAGCAGGGATGTTGGACCAGTTAACCCTCTGTGGTCCATTCCAACCTGATAGATTCTGTGAGTTTCTGAAAGATAAGTAACTCCCTTAACTGTGTGTTTGATGGTGTTCTTGGTAAAAAAAGCCCCCTGTGATTGCATTAGTGTATTTTAACTTTCAGATGTGGGTTAATAGGTGCCCCAACTGGTGTTTTACTGTAACATTAAATAGGCTGTCTTTCTAAAATAGTATTTCATTTTGCAGCCTGATCTCCTGTGGGGCTTTCTGGACAGTCTGGATCCAGAGATGTTTCTCAGATGTGCTGATTCAGAGTCAACGTGCCTGGAAAAGCTGGAGGAAGAGATCTCTGGAGAAACAAATTCCGTATCAACCTCCCTCTCTCCTTCTTTGGGGTCCCCATCAGCTAAGCTGGAGGCCATTAATGAACTGATAAGATTTGATCATGTGTATACAAAGCCCTTAATACTGGAGATTCCTGTTGAAGTGAGCAACCAAACCAATATGCTAGTGAAAATTGAGAAAGAATCTCTCTCTTCATCTGAAGACAAGGCCATTTCTGAGGTCCCAGTGTCTGTGAAGGAGGAACCTGTAGACAGCTTCATGCCTGAACTGGGCATTTCTCATCTGCTTTCTTCTCATCGTAGCCTTGAAACCTCAAGCTACTTGTTGGATGCCTGTAGTGACTCTGGGTATGAAGGATCCCTGTCACCCTTCAGTGACATGTCTTCTCCCCTTGCCACTGACCATGTGTGGGAGGATAGCTTTGCCAGTGAACTCTTTCCCCAGCTGATCAGCGTCTAACTAGATAGTGTTACCTGCCCTTGGATAACTGTCCTGGCAGGATATCAGCATATGCCCCTTTGGGGGGGTGTGTGTGGGGAAAATCAAGTGTATTCAGAAAACTGTTGCTCACTTCTACTCATGCTAGTAGATGGAGTGATGGTATGAAAAAGTGTAGGATGTCCTGCCCCCGCCCTCAGTGTTGGCTTATGAGGGAGGAAAGTTCCTCAGTACCTTGCTAATTCTATATGAACCTGAAAATGTTAATTTTGTTTTCCAGTTAAAATTTTAACACCAAAAACTGCAGTAGGATATTCACGTATAGACAACTGGGGTAAAGCTTTAATAGTCTCTACATCTTACAGCTTTACTATGTAAATGCTTGTTTTCCATTTGCTATGTAGAGTTGCTTTCTCTGTTTAATATTTAACTCTATTGGTGCAATTAAAATGCAGTGCAGTTCAATGACCCTTCTTTGCTTTAGATCTCAGTGGGAACGGGAGGAGAGTATCTGGGCCTTGCAGAATTTAAGTTTAGGTCCTTCAGTGTCTCATTCCCACCACAGTGAACTGATGAGCAGCACTTGTACAGTGTCCACAGCTGGTTGCTTTAGCAGCTTCTGGATGTGGGAGGAGGGGTTTGTCTGAGGGCCAGGGCTGCTGGAGCAAACCCTTCAGCCTCAATAAGGAAAGTGGGTGGTGGGAGCTTCAAGTTTGAATAAAGCCATGGTGGGTGTCACCCTGGTGGTCAGTAATGCCATCCAAAGTGCTCAGAGGGGGGGGGTGGTGTGAAAATGATGGCAGATTCTGTGTTACCATGGGCTGTCCTGAAGCATCAAATGAGCTTCACAGGAGAGAATTTAAAATACCACAGTGGCACTCTTCACTGTCAGCATGCATTTGTTCCAACATCACAATATCGAAAACACTTGGAGAGACAGAAGAAACTGAAAGAGAATTATTGCAGGTGTTTGCACAGCTGTTCTTGGCTTCAGTACTGTTTCATGTTTTGCATTGAGTTTTGACAAAACTAACTTGGTGTGAGGAGGAAGGGAAATGGGGGGTGGGATGTGAGGGTTTTGGTCACTTACATTCAAGGTGACAGATTAAAGTGTGAGAATCTAAACTCTCATCTGAGATCTTCCTGTAGTTGAGAGATGCCAGATTAAACTAAACCCAGTCAAAGCTGGGGTAGAGAGGGAAGGGTAACACCCAGGGAGCAGCAGCTCTCCCCCTTGCAGAATGCTTCCTTTGGGTGACTGCTTTCCGATTGCTTGGACTTCTGCAGTCCTACTAACTTCACAAGCATAAATCCAGACCCAGTGGTTCACATGGGTTGCATCTGCATTTGACTAAATCAATGATCCATGACAGAAGCCACACATCTGCTCCAGCTGACTGATACAAGACACAGGCCCTGGAATAATTACAAGTCCAGTTCCAAGCCTATGCCAAAACAAATTGTGTTCTTCGCTGCAGGGTTGGCTCTGTAACCAAGATACTCCTGACCTCACAGCCACATCCCCCAGGAGACTGCCAGCCAGGAGAGCCTTACACAATCGTGCATGTGCTGGCTGTTACACTATTCTTTTCCTCTGCAATTTGGTTCTTGTCTAAATCCAATTTAAACAAGTCTATGTTTGAGCCTGCCTAGAAACTTCAGAGGCTTTTATTATTTTTTTAAAATATAAATCTGAAGTTCTACTTTTCCATCACCCTAAAAGCAAAGGCAATGCCGATCTAGCACACCTGTCTTCAGCTGCCTAAAAGAGCCAAAAGAGTATTTTCACCTCCACTGAAGGACTGGACAAAGACTCCCAAGGTTTTACATTGTATCAGGAATGAAACACAGTCATCTAAAAAATATTTCAGAAAATTTATTGAAAACTCACATACAAAGGGTGATTTGGTCCCAAGAGAAGACAGACCAGAATCAGATTTTCCATATTTCAAAATAAGGTTTTTTCTAATACTGCATCACATTGTGAACAGCATTAATAAAAGTCTTTTAAGGAAGCCAGCAACAAATGAAACTCACAAATACATAAGTCTGAAAACATCCATAGCTTGATTTCCCATGCCCTCTCCAAGTGATTGCTATGGCAAGGATCTTGCTCAGTCCTGACACTTGGCTCCTACTGTAGCCCACTCTTCTCCTCCCCCACCACTTTAAGGTATTCAACCCCCCTGTCTCCTGTCATAAGGGCAGAAACAAATTGTGAAAAAATGAAAGTAAATTTTTCTGCCAAAGCAAAATTCTTGGACAGTTTTTTCCCCATCTCATGGTCTCTGTCAATAGCCTACCACTATATTTTTGTTTCAGATGACAGAATCATGGGTAAGTGAAGCCCGGTTGGCTTAATTAAACAATTAAGAGGAAAGACACTTCTGAAAGTCAACCTTTGGTACACACCTAACAGGACAAAAGTATGGTTAAAAGCCATCTACAAGAATTTCTTGTTCTGCAAATCTGACACGCAATTTGTCATTTTTAAGAGGAAAACAGCTACCTCTAGAGTTGATATATTTAGGCTTTCTGCAGTTTTTTTACTCCTCTGGTGCAATTTCAGTGTTACTGAGATGGTTTCATTGAATTCTTGAAGTTTTTAACCTTTCTTTTCAGTTTATTTAGGAGTCAGAGCTTTCAGCTAAAATACCTCTAATCTTGAACTTTCACTACAATCCTGCAAGCTGAAAACCAGTTAATTACTTGGAGGCACCATATTTTCTACCTGCAGTGACTACAGCCTTCTCCAAACTGCATTGCTTCACTTTACACTCAAGCAGTGGAGCACACCAAAGGCTGCAGATTTTAAGCACAGCTTAATACATGGGAAATTTTACACAGTTCATGCAAGAGATTTATAGCAGACCCTGAAATGAAATTAGACATAGCAAGATTGGAGAACACGCGCAGCCTGCTTAACAAACCTTTGAGAATGGTACTGGTTTCCAGAGTAATACTATTCAAATGCTGAAACGTTTTTAAGTGAAGCTCTGAAATGTTTTAGCAAGAGCCAGAAAATTTCAAACAACCTTCTACAAAAGCAGCAAGATAAGCGCGATTTAACAAACAGGGATATATTTTGAACAACCAAAAGGAAAACAGATTTATGCAAAAAGAGAAGCTTGATTTTAAACTACCAGCTCTGTGTTAACAGTAAAGAATATCAGCATAAAGATTATCAACTAGCTGTGCAATGGAATAGTAGATTTTCTTATACGAGCAGCTGCATTACTGTGTACTTGCTCCTTTATGTTAGCAAGATGTCAAAACCAGACTGGGATGTAGGACTCTGAGCAGAACCTACTACTTGGAAAGGAATTTCTTATGAGAAGCCTCAATTCATGTATCTCTAGGAAAGCTCAATGACTCAGGAACAGAAGATAAGATTTTCTGCCTTGTTCAAGGGTTTCAAGCATAATGGAACTGCTGTGCATTGAGAAAGGGTAGAAGTAATAGCTCCTTGTGGATTCCTTTTCTTGGCACCCTAAGGAGGGCACAAAATTCTTTTGGCATACATCTGTATAAACAATATGACACTCTGAAATGGCACATGTTCTGGCTTAAATTTTAAGTCTAGATTTTCTCGGGAAGGGGACAAGCATCTCCTTTACTTAACCGCTGATGCTAGCAGTCTCAAAGCCTGGAACTTGGTTACAGACAATCATCAGCCTCTTTATGCCAGAAAGCAGCTCCTTGTTATCTGATTTACTTAGCACATTTATCTAAATTAAAGGATGCCATTTATTTGATCAAAAATTACACTGTCTTCGACTGACTTTGCAACTTGATGCATACAAGGAATCTCAGCACAGTGTAAGATGTGAATCTCTTGGCTCAGAACCACTTTTCTCCTGACTCTGCATCATTTGGGGAGGGGGACATCAAAAACCCACAAACACAATTTAGAAACCAATGAACCAAAGATGACTAAAGTTAGCAGGTATCCTGTAAGTTAGAAACTGACTTTACTTTCTACAAAGCCGAAGACTTGTGCTCAGCTGTAACTCTTCTTCCCTACCACCCTGCAGAATGTATAATTTCTACATCTGAGTTTACATCAAGTCCAAACCAGCCATGGATGTAGTAGTGTGAAAAGCTGTATTACCACAGGGATTGCTTTCGTACCTGTGACTAGATTCAAAAACATTTCTTCCTTTATATACCCTTTTGTAATTCAAATTAAACTAACTGGCCAAGCATAGTATGTGCACCAAAATCTCAATGGCTCAGTATTAAGCCACAGGTACATTCAGTATTTGGATTTTATACTTCACCAATGGCAGTTAAGAGGATATTTCACCATTAAGCAAGATGGAAAGCTGCTTCCTTGTTCCAAAGGTCTCTGGATTACCTTTTCAGTAAAAATAGGGATATTTAACAGACCAGAGTACAGAAATCTTGGGGTGTTTCCTGGCCAAACCATGTCCTTATGATTGTTAGTAAGAAAACAAAAAACAAATAAGATAACTTCAGGTTCACACATCAAACCAGAAAGAAAGAATCAAAAAACACCAACAAAAAGCATCAGAAGCTCACCACTTCCAGTCTAAAATCTGGCATTTACAACTCCATTTCTTCTTCCACACACCCAGATATTCCCAAACTAGCATATGGATCTGGAGACATGGCAGTCTGTTGTGATTCAGGAAACGTTTCAGTCTGTGGGTCAAAAGCAGCTCTTGGTGTTGGCTGCTTAGCTTGACACACTTCTGTATTCTGCTGTTTGAAGTTCTTAACAGAAACAGACTTCAGTTTATCTGTCAGAATTTCAGGAAGAGGTTTCCAGAGCACCAGCTCCATGGAAGGGCGGCTCCTAGGAGGAGATGGAGTTTCAGTTAAATTTAAGTTCTCCAAGCACAGCTATTAATTGCAGAAGACCAGAGAGGATCTTCATCCTTTGAGCTAGCCTGGAACTATTCCAGAAGCCGTATGCCTTTTTCCCCCCTCTATGAAGTTTCCTCTTCCTTAAGTAGTTCCATTACTTCTAGTTCTAATCCTGTATTTCTCTTTTCTTTTGCACAAAATTTGATGACCACTGTTGGTCACATTTCAGGATCTTCTCATTTTGAAAATTTATATACATAAAAATAAAGCTTATAATGGCTTAATCAACAAATTTCTCTCTGTAGAAATGAGGAGTACAAAATAGACACTTGGTGACCACTACAGTTACACTTATTTCTCTTTCATATTAGGACAGTTTTTTTCTATTTTGACAGATGAACGGTCTGTTATACAATCTTGGCTGCATCATGCAGTAAATTAAGGACATCTCCACAAATGTGAAATAGGGTCTCTCTTTTCATTTGCATGTGTTAGCTACACAGTACCATTATTTCCTCCAGAACTTACATAGATTCTATTATTTTCTTTGTCAGGACTTCACCAAAATCCCTCTTCATCCCTTTTTTAAGGGTATCTGACAGGATAAGAGTGGGCAGATTGCTAACATTTCCATCAGCATGAACTTCCTCATCTTCATCAATTATCCTAGGAATGGAGGGGGAAGAGGGAGATAAACACTATTGAGCATACTGTTATCAGGCACATCCACTGCAGTCTAAGTCACATCTATGTGCTCTGCACTGTACAGATCTCTGACCTAGGCTGGGTACCAGAAGCAGCGGGGCTGTGTTAACGGGAGTCTCTCTTGGGCCAAAACACCCTGAGAACGACTGTTCCCACAGAAGCCACTCGAGCAGCTATGCCACTTCTGGTACCTGAGCTGACTGTGTTATCCCTGTGTTATCCCAGCAGAGTCAGTGCAAACATGCACTGACAGAAAATAAATTCCCTTCAGGGGAAACTGCAATTCGGTCACATTACATAAGTGAGTCTCAGCTATACAGTAGCTTCACCTGCTCCATTTCCCATATCTGAACTTTAAGAATTGTTGCAAAGGTACTGAATACAGTGCTTCACATTTCACAACGTTGTGCCAATTTCTGATATTAAATCAGCACAAAGCGTTGAAGCATTTGGAAAAAAATGGAGGCATCTTCTTTGGTTCTGTTAAACCTTTTATAGAAAATGTAGCAGAGTAGCTGGGAAGGATGGGGAACAATCCTCTGAGATGTCCAAAGCAGACACAGACAGATAGTAAAGACATATATCACTACTCTGATTTACCCACGAAAAGAAACCAGTCTAACAGTGCCTTGTTTCCCCTCACACGTCATCTATAGGGTAATCATCCAAAAGAAATAATCTTCTTTTAAAATTCCTGTAACTTTTGCTCTTTTTAATATTTTGCAGTGGTCATTTTAGATATTCTGGAGTACTAGGTCAGCTGCAATCAACTGATACACACATGTGCCATTCCCAGAAACCTTTTGAGGGCCAGAATGCACAGTACATTTACTAGATGACTGCAGTAGACTGTCTATAGCCACCTCATTACCCCACATCACACCATCAGCAGGACGAACATCAACCTTACTGCTTATGTGCAGAGAGACCTCTCTGGTTCATGATATTCTCCACACTGACAAATTCACACCTATCTTAAGTATTAATCCCAGAACAAGTTGCAGTTTGTTGAAAAAAAGGTTGAGCTCAAGTCTGACCAGATAACTGGTTAAAATTTGAGCTCTGGATGCTCACAAAAGACCATTAAACCCTGTTCTGGTATATTGATGCTGCATAATGATTGTGATGAGGGGGTTATTTATTCAGCATCTCCTGATCTAGCACCCTTGATTTCAAACCGCAGTATCAGCCCAAAGACTCACAGGACCATAGGCAGCCTAAAAAGAAATCAGCTGAACAGAAGGTTCACCTTAGACTTACAGCAGTGTTATCACACCGCTCAGTGCTAGAATGACCCCTGAATTCCCACCAGAAAAGGGCAAGCTCAGCAAAGCCAGTCTACTCGATCCCTGCATTTACCTGTCCTCAATTTCCTGAAGTTTCCTGCGAGCAAACTCGCACTGCTGTTCCCCCATTGTCTGATCCATTTCTTCACAGGGAATTTCTAACATGGCAGGTTCAGGACCGCTGCCACCACACTGACTGGCTACCTCCCCAGCTGCCTGCTGACCTGCACAGAGAATCCATTCTTCAGGGCTGGGATTCAAAGGGCAATTTTTGGCTCCTGTCAGTCTCTTCTTCCGCACAGGACAACTAGGAAACAAAGGAAGTTTACAACTGTCAAAAAAGAAATGTAGCACTTTACAGGAACAAACATTATAGAAAGTTATGCATTTCAACAGCTTTGACACACTACATCAACGCACTCTCAACAAAGAAAATAAATCCATGTTACTCTTAGTGAAATGCAAGAACACCAGTGCTACACAATTGATGAGGTGATGTAAATGGATTCAGGCTTGTGTGCAATTCAGAGGAAGAGTTCCAAAAGAAAACAATTATAAAAGATGCCTTCCTGTTTGCATTGTAGATGAGATGTGCTCAAATGTTTTAGAAAACAACACAAATTAAGTATTTTTCAGGCTATAAAAGGCAAATTAATTTACCCTTCGGCCTCTTCTTCTAATTTATGCTTCTTTCCAGAGCACACAGAAACACTGCAAAACAAATACAAACAGTTATTTATCTTCTAATCATATCTTCCAGTGACACTGTCAAACAATATTTCCCTCCCTTTTAAAATTTCACTTGCAACTAAGAGCAACAGTCGCAGTACATCACCAGCCATGAAGAAAATGAAAGTTTTGGACAATAAATGACCACTTTGTTCCAAAGGAAGTCAAAGGCAGCTGCAATTCTCAGTTCTTGGAACAGAATTCCACGCTAATTTCCCTTCCTTTCTGTTATTTATTTTTTCCACAAGAGGCAAGATCAATTTTTGCTAAAATTCAAACGCTTCAAGAAGCAACACATGATCCAACTTGAGTCTGTTAGTACACTGTATCTCAGGGACATACTCAAATGTGGCCCAAACACAACCTTCTATAGAATAATTTAAGATTTTTGTGCTCACATATGAGAACGAAAAAGTGTGTAAACAAATAAATAAAATACAGGAGCTTAAAAGCATGTGAAGATGCTGGTACACTCAACCACCTTTCTTGCCTTTTAGAAGGCTCCTTCACGCCCCCCCCCCGGCAACTTCAATGCTGTAAGACGACCACAACAAGTCCGAACTTTCTACCAGCGA